>JAQQZZ010137503.1:0-13375 GCA_030265115.1 Mopalia vespertina | reverse complement strand
GGTCGGTCTGTCGGTCAATCAATTAACTAGTCAGCCAATCAACCAATCAATCAATCAATCAATCAATCAACCAATCAATCAATCAATCAATCGATCAATCAATCGATCGATTGCGATTTTTTCGTCGTAATTATCGGTCGGAGAATCTAACGACCTCCCAGTAGGCCTTGTGAAAATATCTCAAGTTGCTTTTGATATTACGACGGTAAATTGAGACATTGGAATGTTGACATGGAATGTGATTCTTCTCACTACCGGGAAACTGTACAAACTGCATGAGGATACCTGGACTTACGTCAAATAGTTAACCGTCATTATAAACGGGTTCATCCTTACATCACACTCCCACTCACATATATACAATTTTCCAAACAATTAGGGTTACAGAGTTATCTGAGTTATTCAGGTAACAACAAAGTAATGTACGATTACAAAATGATTAAAACAGTGTTTATCAGGTATTTATTGTCCTAGTCTTATAAATGACAGACTTACGGATCGACATATTTAGTGTAAGGTAAGTTCAGTCGTAGCTGTGTCTTGTACCTGTCTAGTTATTCAGGTAACAACAAGCAATGTACGATTACAAAAGAATTAAAACAGTGTATATCAAGTATTTATTGTCCTAGTCTTATAAATGACAAGGCTTACGGATCGACATATTTAGTGTAAGTTAAGTTCAGTCGTAGCTGTGTATTGATCTGTCTTGCATTTTTTCCTACGTAAGGTCATAATGACAGCTGGCTCTTGGTTGACTTTGAACTGACTAAACAACCACGTCAGCAAGTGTTTGTCTATACATGGCTCAACCGATCCACTCTCTAAGTTAATTCCTAATCGATCAACCAGATAAGAACTCTCATCTACTCTCTATGTTGACTGAAATAAACATGTACACAAGTCTGTCGTTATAATGCTGTTCGTTTTTTTTTTTTATATTTTCAGACTGTGACTTGCCAAACATGGGACTACCGAAGCTGGTGACGTTTGTTTTGTTCTGTCTGTTTGCGATGCGTTCGGAAGGAGGGTTGTATTTTCGCTGTCCACTACACCCGTGTCTCTGTGAGTCCGGGGACATGGGCCTGGTGATGAATTGTCGTCAGAGGTTTTTGACCCGGATCCCTCCTGTCATTCCATCAGACTTAAATTTCCAAGAACTATCCCTAAATAAGAACAACATTCGAAATTTGGAGTCCAATGCATTTAAAGGAATTAAAGTGAAGAAAGTGGACTTGTCTGAAAATATAATCACTAACATTGCAGAAGATGCATTTAACGGATTGGAAAATGTTTTAGAGGAGCTTGTCATACAGGTGTATGATATGGATGGATTACCATTGAACGCGCTAAAGAACCTTAAGGCTTTGCGTGTCCTCCATGTAATTGGTTGTAAGGTTCCAGTTCTGGCAAACGACACGTTTTCACTTGTTCCCACTGTTGAGGAAATTCGACTGAAAACCTGTGGGATTGAAGTAGTGGAGCCCAGTGCTTTTCGTGGACTAGAAAAAACTTTGAAAGTGTTGGATTTATTTGGAAACGTCCTTCAGGCAATTCCTGCTTCGTCGTTGATTGGACTAAAAAATGTCAACAAGATGATTTTAACAGGAAATCATATAGAGACAGTTGAAGAAAAGGCTTTTATTGGAATGTCACATTTATCTCACCTGGAACTTTCTTCAAACGGTATACAATTCATTCATCCAATGGCTTTCCATGGTACTCAGGAATCTTTAGTGTTTCTCGGATTGCAACGCAACCGCCTTAAAGGTACAGATATGGAGGCCTTGAAAATTTTGAAAAAATTAAACCAGCTGGAACTGGCTTACAACCAGATAGAAAACATACCTCAGCATCTATTTCGTAAACTGAACAGAATTACGCTAATTGGCCTGCAATCCAACAAAATCCAGCGGATCAACCGTCTGACATTCGCAGGCACTGAACAGGAGCTAAAAGTTCTTCTTCTCTCAGACAACCTGGTCAAACTGATTGAACCCAACACCTTCCGTGGCTTCCAGAAACTACGTCATCTCTATCTAGATAGGACTAGCGCCGGTACTGGCTTAAGCCGGCAGAGCTTCAAAGGTCTTGCAAAAAGCTTAGAAACTCTCAACATGCAAAGGTCTGGTTTTACTGCGTCCGGATTTTTAGCTATTAGAGAGCTCGCAGAACTAAAAACTCTTGTTCTTAGAGACAACCAAATCACCGCACTGCCACCTCTTATATTCTCTAAATTACATCGGCTTAGCAGACTGGATTTGCAAAGTAACAGACTACAGTCCATCACAGATCCACAGACTTTTGAAGGCCTTGACAAGTCCTTACGTCAACTCGTCCTCAGCAACAACATGATTAGCACTTTGTCAGCATGTGTTTTTGAGAAATTCGAACAACTACGTGACATTGTACTCAACCAAAATCCATTGCAATGTGACTGTAGGATAATGTGGTTAAAAGACTGGATTATTAGCAAAACGTCGATGTTCAGCAGAAACAATTTAAATTGGATATGTACTGGACCGCCTCCACATACAGGGAAATTATTTAGAGAAGTGAAAGATAATGAAATGATATGCTCTGCAGAGACGTCTAAGGCTATGTGTATGGGGGGAAAAAACCGAATGTTAACATCGACTCATCATCCGTCGACTCCATTGTCCACTACAAAGGCGGTAAGATCTACTGGATTCACGAAAATGCAAAACAGTTCCACGAAACAAATCATTGATGAGTTAGCGGGCAAAAATGGAGAAAGCGTTGAGCCGATAAGACATCAGCTTTTACTACCTGATATGAAAGACCCTGCGTTTCAACAAGATTTGTTTTACAATGATATAATTCAGAGAACTGTACAACTTATGGCTAGTAAGTTAGAAGACCCTGATCAAGAACGTCCGCCGATACAAAGAAGACGTCATCGCTTCAAACAGCCTTTGAACAAGATGGTTACATCACATGGTAGAAGGCGCACCCTGGCCAGGTGGTTGTCGTCTACTAGGCGAATGTATACCAATCCTGCGTGGGTATCTAGGCGCCCTTCTACTGCTGGTAAATCGAGTACTCGAAACGAAAGCAGCAGACATTCGACAAGAAATGCAAACCAAAGACGAAAATCTACCAGAATTCATTTCAGTACAGTCCCTCCAAGACTTCATCGTAATTCTGTTAAACAGGCATTTTCCACAAGTGGACAACCTTCAGCGACACGTTACACAACAAAGCAGAGACCCACAACAATGCCAGGAAACAGAGTATTCACAACGAAACAACACTTAATCAAGCTGCCTCCTCAGGTTAAAATGGTGGTACAGAAAGCTGATTCAATGTTAAATCTGACGTCAGCTGCTGCTTCCGGTGGAATAAAATCGACATCTGACAGTTCAAGTTCTAATCATATCCGAAACCCGTTTCTACCTCCTGGGGTGCGCGGCATGTGGACCATGAAAACCACATCAAGTAACAGAAGCTATGCTGTAAATATAACGACTACAGTTTTAGCCACAACTCTTGCCTATCTGAACATAACACAAACTAGGAATTCCAAGACATTTAAGATAAAGGAATTCGAGAAGTCAAAACAGATGTTTGTTAAACCCACGGAGAGCCATAATCTAATTCCCACGGTTACAAATATCTCATATAAGCCTAACAATGTAACAGAAGACGATAAATACTTAAATGTGACATACCAATCCAAGAAACAAAAAATGCAGACAACTTCGACTGTTAGTACGCAGACAACACCGATGAGACACATTTCTGCAACACGTTTAATAAACCCGCGAACAAGTGCTGCAAGGCCACTGGTTTCCTCAGTTCCCAATATTATTACTGCCGACATACGACCAAGGGATTATGTGACAGTTGAAAGTACTATCATGAAAAGTGATATTCTTAGGTCGACATCCCCGAATCCAAATCACTTAAATGTTTCCAGAACACGTGTAGAGACTATTACACCAAATTCATGGACGACCGAACAAACTTTGAAAATGGTCGATACTACAATAGTTCATCCAGCTGTTTTATATATGACCAGTGAGACTCCAGACACACTATCCCAAATTGAAAAGAAAAAAGATAAAAACGACCTTACAACACACGTCATACAAAAATCAACAGACAGTAAGTCATATATGGTAGGTCCGTCAACATCTTCCAATACTATTCCTATTAAATTTGTTAGGCCTACTGTTAGCAAGAACAGTACCCTATACTCAACCAAACAAATGACCAGTACAAATTCCAGTCAAAATGTTAACTTACTTTCTGTCAATGTAAGTTATACGCGTCACAATGTCCCATCTGCCTTAACGTCAACATCGAAATCAACTTTGATGACAACTGCTGATTCTGCAACGACAGCAACTGATAAGCAATTCATAGTCAACACAGATGTTAACCTCAGTGATAACAAAATTGCCAAACCTCTTAACGGATCCTCTTTGATAATTCTACAAACCACAGAAACAATACCACAAATAACTAGACCAAAAGAGTACCATGGACGTCTGTTAAACCCATTTGCGAGTGGTGAAGTAGAAGCGTCGACAACGGTATACGCTCCAAACAATTATCACCAGGACAGTAACAATGACTATCACCAAAGCAAAAGCCAGAATATTGTACGAGACAAAAGCAAAAATTCAACAGAATCAGGGACAACAGAAAACTTTTCTTCGCCTGTTCCAGACAGTTACACGAATCATAATAGAGTCAGTAACATATTGACATTAGAAATATCAGCAACCCCAAAAAGATCCAAACAATATACACAAGATAACACAACTATAACATCTAGCAATACATCATCCAATATTAACCATTCACCAAACACACCAATCAATAAAAGCACACCGATTTTACAGAAAATAGCCCCGACATATTCACCATCAATTGTGACCATTGCCCCTACCTCTAGCCTTAAATATCCTCGCACAGCAAATGCAGACAATATAACGGAAAAGGGCAACATAGAAGATGTGAGACTGTACAATAAATTAAGTGAAGACATAAAGCATTCATCTCCAAAAGAACAAGTGATTTCTGCGTCACAACACGACTTTAATCCCAATGAAAACAGCACTTCCATGACAAGTAATTTGAGCCTAGGCAGAGTTGAAAACGGTAACGAATCGTCGTTAATGTCGAGAGATGCCACTTCTAAATATGAAAGTACATCAACATTATCAGTTAGTCAAAACAAGACCTCAGCAGTAGGTGTGACATCTGCAGGCATTGCATTTACAAAAGTAAGCGAACGAATGACGCCTTCAACAGTTTCAAACGTACCACACCACACCATACCTGTATCACTACCACAAAAACTACAAAATCCGTACTCCAAACCTAAAGTGAAACCTATAGATTTACGAAACCCGTACACAAAAGAAAATGAGGAATCCAAATACATATATACTGGTAGACCGCCAACTATTTGGAGAAACATGACTGCCATCAAAAACTGGCTCAACTCTGCGTTGGCAGATAAAGCAGAAGTGTATCAAAATGGATCATTGAAAAGTGTTAAACTATCAAAACCAAATTTTCATCCCCATCATCTCAAGGAAGGCCACATTCAAAATCCATATGAGCTTCTCAAGAATTTCAGGAAAATGAATTCCCGGCTTAACCTGCCTGATGCCATCAACAGTTCGGAGGAGAATGTCTACATTCAAGGTAAAACTGGTCAGAAATTACATACCACAGTGCAGACAACTCTGTCAGTAAATAGCACTAGCTTTGGCGAGAATACGAGTCTTGTCAATACACAGAAGGCCGAAGAGAAATCGAGCGAGTCATTCAATATGACATCCGGACCGAGGTCACAGACTAACGCTATAGCAAGAAACCAGACTAAAGATGGGACGGAAGCGAGTGCTGATAAACAAGGAAGTGGAACGGAGCAACAGTCTGCAAAGCCGACACTTCAGGAATCCAATATAGTAGACATAAAGGATCAGTTAGAAAACAACCGTGCATCAGGGACGAGAAATGCAAACATCAGTCAACAGCTGGACACCAGAGTGCCAGAAAACAGCCAGCGGGTCGATGCAACGACAACAGAGAAACTCGCCGAGAATTATGTTGTGTCTACTGCTGTTTTATCCGAGAAGAGCCACACTTCTACACATAACACATCGCTAACCACCAGCCCACACACGATAGAACCGTCCAATATTTCCCGTTCTCCAAATACCTCCGCACAAGGCAGAATTTTTGATGACCTGTTTGCTTCCAAAAATAGTACACAAATTGAGAACTATAGTATTCCAGATTTTGCTATATATGTCAGTATTTTGCCGTATGCTAGCAATGCGGTTAAGATAAAGTGGAATGTGTCACATGACGAAAAGGTTTCTGGATTTAGGGTGTATTATGGTGAAGCAGACAACGGAACTCTCTTGGAAGGTCCGTCCCTTGCAGGAAATGTGAGAACATATGACATCACATCACTCCTGCCAATGAAGAAATATACTTTCTGTGTTGTGGCTTATTTGTTTAAAACTGAGACGAAGAAACATGGTCAATGCAAAGTGTTGACCATTGAGTTTGAAGAAGAACTGAAGACTGTGTCATCAGGACAAAAGACAAAAACTCTTGCCCTAATTATCGGCTCATATGGAGCTGGGGCTCTTGTGTTGGTGACTTTGTTGCTCTCGATAGCTTTGCTGGTTCGTCGCTATCGAGATAAGAGTAAGACGGGGCTGTATGTGCCTCGTTCTTCCCCGTACTGGATTGAATTCCTGTGCGGAGGGTTCGCCACCTCGAGGTACAGTAATACTGTGTTAGACTCGTCCACAGCCACCGTGAGTTCTGGTGTGGAGATGAGTGAGAACGATAGCCACAGTGACTCTGATGAGAGTGGCACCTATAGCTTTGACTATTCACTCAGAAGTCTGCCAGCTCAGCATATTTGGTCAACGGCAGACCTTCATACGAACCTTTATACATATTGAAACTGGTCAGCTTCTCACAATGACGTTTTTTTAAACAATGCTTCCAGAATGTGTATATAAATAATCCGTTTGCGTGTGCGTAAGTAAGAGAGAGTGGTAGATTGAACATCAATTTACTCTGTGCAAATGAGGTCATACAATGTTATCAACTGTTTCTGTTTATGATAAATATGTTCATACAATCGTCAATCTGTTAAATAAATGCTTTATTCATACTGGTGTATGAAGTTAAATATGGGCTGATATTTAATGTAATATGGTTATGAAATGGATTCTTTTGCTGTGTCAATTATGCTTGTTGTATTTTTTCAGCTGACAGTTGGGCATATAATTTATTAATCACATGGTAGTAAAACTTTCATTTTAAACTAAATAATGGGTGGTGACTGAGAAGCGTTTTATCCCAAAATGTGTTAAGAACGAAGAATTTGTTTCCACAGTTGGGAACAGTTTAATTGACATTTACAGCCTACAAAGTTTCTTTGACTTTTGGTATGATATTAGTCTAACTTAAATTTTAAAATTCGTTTTGCTCTACAAACTTTTTAGACAACGTCTTCGTAAAAACTAAAACTAAAGTTACCTGTAATTATTCAGACATCAGGCAAAGAGAAAAGAGTGGGTATTTCAAATTTCATGAAAATAATTTCCAACGAATGTTATTTATTTTTATGATATTTCACGTCAGCACATCCATACTGTCCATCTTTTTATCCACATTTCCCATTTGCGAGATTTACAGGAATCACTTTACATTTCTCGAAGAGATTATGTATAACTATACCATTTTTAAACAAACCAAATCAAATCTGTTGAGCGACGTATACGCTGCACATAAATATCACATATCATTATAAATTTCAATGATGCGCTCATTAATTTGAAAGAAATACTGTTTGTTAAAGCTACCTATACATAAGGGCATTTTAAAATTTTTATTTTATTCGGTCCAGTCGGTTTTTAAGATAATTGGGATCAACAAATATCAAACCTATAGGTTGCAAAAATAATTGCATATATTTTATATAAACACCTACTCTATGAATCCAAATATGGAATAAAACACAGCAGATGGACAAGTGTGAGGAAATGCTATCATCACGATTATCAAAGTCTGTCATCTATTCAATTCATTATCTTTTTTACAGAGAACTTATTTACTCCTTCTACTTGTTTATAGGAAAATTGTTATGTTGGTCATTAATAGAAATTGTATACTAATCAGGTATTTTAGATAAATCTAGATCCTTGCTGTGAACCTTTTCATTACTCCTTTATCTTTATTCTGCATATGTTGAATTCTTTTAAAAAATATACCGAACTGGTTTTCATATTTAAAATTATTTGTCAAAGGTGTACATGACTTGAGTTTACATCCCACTGATGTGAAATTATTTTATATAAAAATCAATTTGACATTATCGATTGCTTAAAGTATAATCATGATATTTCCAGTTTGCAAGTTACGAATAAATCAAACCTTTAGGTTTACAGGTGTCTTATTATTTATAGACCGGCAATAACTTTAGAATACCATTTCATGGATGTAGTTGAAAGCTTGTGCTCCAGGAAGAATGAGCATAAACTCACCAGTCTCAAATTCGTTAGTTTTGGAAATATCATGGTTGTTTTTGTGTAAAGAGCAAATTAACGCAAAAATAATAATGGCGAAAGAATTCAACATATCGTTAAAGTGTTCACATTGATTTCTTAAACTGCTTTCTAAATTCCATAATTGAGAACCACACCACAAGTAGACCTACCAATGTCGTACTATACAGTTTCTCCTTTACTTCTCTCAATCATAACCATGTGAGGACCCTGATATTGTATGTAAAAATAACAGTGTGAATTGACAATAGCGCGTATATATTTGATATATTATAGTTGTTGCATAAGTCATAAATTGTGTTCTATAACTCTGTGGTAATTTTGATAATAAATGTACATATATGATATGAATATGTTATAGAATGATTTGTTTGTTTTCGATTTTGATCGCTTGTAGAGATATTCGATGGAAAGATCTAAAAGGTGGAACGAACTATTCAAATGGTATATGCATAAGTGTTTCGTGGTCATTTATTACCAAACTGGTTTAATCAGTATGTGAATATCTGATTTGTTGGTTTCGTCGGAAACGAATCATTTTTAGTCTTGTGCCACTGTGTTGTTAGTTTTCTTAGCTGTTGAACATCATCTAGTATATGTGCGGATTTTACACTACCATGTAACGTAGATGGTTATCCAGGCCCAGAAAGCTTGTATCTCTCTTGTTGATATTTTTAGGATATTCGTTTGTTTGATGTTTTACGCCTTACTTCTGCTTATTTCATCTACATGAAGATTAACATATATTTCTCAACAGCAGCTGCATTTTACCGTAATTCGACTTCTCACGTTACTCGACATTGTTTGCTGCTTTAGTTTGTCTGACTCTATACATGTTTTGGCTGGGTGATAGAGCGCCCCTTATTCGAAGAAAATATATAGTATGGGAGATAAAACTATTCCAACTGTCACTGTTGTTTTATTGGATGACCAATAACAATCGACAATCGGATAACAGGTTTACCATTTTATAAGATTTAAATGTAAAAACTCCGACTACATGCATATTCTTAGAACTCCCGTACATTCACATTGTCGGTTTGTTCGTTCGTTTGTTTCGTTTATTGATTTGCGGTTACCACCATATATCTAACGCTATTGTTCTATTGATGATAGTTGCAAAATTGTACACAAATAGTTGTTAACTTATAGTTTTGTCAACTGTTACGAACTACATTTAGGTCCGCAGGCGTGGCTTAGTGGCAATTTAACTTCGATTTATACCATTCACGGGTTCGACTCCGTCTGTCGACCATGAGTAAGTCACACTGTGTGGAAATAGCGGAGCTGGTTTTACGAAGTTTCTTCCCGGTTTCCACCGTAATTAGACAAGGAGCAGTGTGAAGTGGACAATCCGTCGTCATATAGGTGCAATACCCTTGAGTAAGATGTTAAACCTCAATCAAACAAACAAACGACTTACATTAATAGTTGTGTCTTGCGCCATACATTGTAAATTTTTCCTCAGGTTATATAAGGTAGCATGTTGCGTTGATTCTCAATAACTGGTTTAAAGGCATGCCTGACGCTTAATGCTAGCATTATAACATTTGGTGACAATAATACAGAGCAAATCAACCAGAGATGTATTACACTTTATTACATAACACTCTGGAAATAAAGGGATTGTGGACGCGAAATGTAAAAATTGTTACATTTTGGGTAGATATGTGTAACTCTGCACAGCCCACATAAGTGTTCACTAAAGATCTTAGTGTTATCTACCCCTGGGGTGGCCCTTACATTTGGGTATATGTATAACATGTAATGAGGTGTGCCAGCCTATAATCTTTAGATAGCCAATGGTCAGCTTCCAAAAATGGGAATGTCTATTAGGTTGATCTTAAATTCTCAGTCCACATTATTGCAGCCAAAGCATAAAGATGGCCTTTGATTCCATACAGGTAGGAATGTTACTCCTCTTAGTCTCCGAATATTAGTAATGATTCTCTCCATTTAACTGGGTTTGTTTTCAAATGCACAGTCCAACTTGCATCAGTTAACTTAGAAACATACAATGATTTAAATAACGGTTGAGATGTCATTCCTTCCATAGATTATGTTATCATTACTCATTGGTTAGACGTTCAACTAGAATGAGCTTGCAAAGTATATTTGTTTCTGGAACTTAGTTTATACATTTCCAGAATCGTATTTGGCTCTCTTCGAGTTTGCCACAAATACATTGTTAACAAGATGTTCATATAATGATAGATATGTGTCTATGTAAGCATCATACCCCAAAGCTAACTGTTTGCTTAGGAGTTTAACATCTGGCTAGGTCCTTATAGATACAATAAGCTGGGTCAAACACATCATATGTAATTTTGTGAAACGTTTCTTTAAATGATTAACGTTCGACTTATGTGCGGTCATACTTGTCCACTTAGGTAGTCCCTGATAGATAGATCAATAAACGGCGATCAGTACTTCATTCGGCAGTTTGTCTGAAACCTTAAAGTGAGGCAGTTTACCCCCCAACTACTACATTGTGCGTCTTTCATATGGACTGGAATGTTAACGCAAATATAACAGTTGTTGCATTTTCTGTTTTATTACATTTTAGACTGTTACAACTCTGACACAATCCTGAACGTTACTAACAGATGCTGCCATACGATACCAATTAAATGCGTTACCAGTCGTTATGAAAAAAAAAACCATGACAGATAATGTTAAAGTAATAGCCGACATTTTCCTAACTAACAGGTGTACATATGCCATTTATTAGATACATAAATACATCGCAATTGAACGGTCAAAAAGGGATAACAAAAGATGCAACAATAGGGGTCTTTTTTGATTGGTGCAAAATATAAAGCTGAATAAAAATATGTCCATTTGATGGTTGACCTAAAATGTGGTAGAGAAACGTGCAATCTTCTATAACACCGTACACCTACGAAAAACCAACACAAATGGTTGCCCACGCCTTAACAAGTCTTAACACTATTTAATGTACAGAATGAAATGTTTTTAAAAAACGTTGTTAGAATGATGTACACATTTGTATTGGATTGAAATATAATATTTAATATATACAAATAAATATTTATAATACACCGTAACTTATAATAGTTAAACCAAACAGTATACCTTAATTAGTTAGTTTGTTTTAAAGAAGGCGTTGGTCTAAATAATATAGATTTTACTTATTTCTAAACCGTTAACGAGAGAATGAGTTCGTACACTAATATTGCTGTGCTGAATATTAATTGAGCTCTTAACGGAGGCTAGACTAAGTTGATTGTTTAGTTTGTCTAGTTGGAACATGCTGAATATAAGTTGGGTAAGATGTTGGCAATGAAAATGGGAGTTTATGAAAAAAATAGCAAACAAACAATTTATGTTATATCACGAGAAAACAAATGTGATTTCAGTGGGCTGCATGCAGTTCGGAGTTGAGTGTGATTTCAGTGGGCTGCAGGCAGTTCGGAGTTGAGTGTGATTTCAGTGGGCTGCAGGCAGTTCGGAGTTGAGTGTGATTTCAATAGGCTGCAGGCAGTTCGGAGTTGAGTGTGATTTCGATGGGCTGCAGGCAGTTTGGAGTTGAGTGTGAATTCTTTGCAAATTTCCGTCACTAAAATAAAAAAAATATGATCGATCAGAAATATCGTTACACGTAATTGACGACAAATATTTCCTACGATGTTGATGTACTAAGTCCAGGATGGAATTTGTGCCATAATTATCTGGAAGATAAATAATTAAAATGGCTGATTGTTCAACACCAATGTAGTACAGAATATGTTCTTTTGCATAGAAAGATTAAGGCCTGTTAGTTCCACAGCGGTGCAGATAGCAGAGAAAGAAGATAAAATGGCGACAAAACCGCTTCCAATTTTATAAAACATTCTTAGAATATTTCTTTTTATCAAGGCTTGTCGTGTTATAAATCCAGTCGATTTGTGAATACGATTATGATTCGCTTACATCCGGAAATAGTACGTAACACGTCCAACTGAGGATTTTCAAGTGCAGCGGACTGGGCTTTTGTGCGACCACCCCATAAAACATCCTCGTACTTTAATATGGGACAATCAAAGTGGATTTTAATTTTTCTAGTGATCAAGTGAAAGCCGATATTTCAAATTGCGAAGTGTAACTGAGCAAAAGGGACAATATCTCAGTGATGACCATTTTGGACAGGAATGAACACCCAACTTTCCATGGTGATCGACTTCACCTAAATGGGCAAGTTTACAAGATTAAGTGAAGGTTTGGTTATTCAAACATCGCCCCCTAGCGGTGGATGAACGTATAATATGTGTGACGTGATAGGGCTTTTGATGTAGTTCATTTTCACCAAGTTTGGTGGTCCTAGTTATACTTTTATTCGAGTAATAGTCCTATCTTTTATGCAAACAGCGCCGCTAGCGGTGGTTGACAAAAGTTGCCGACGGCTGTCTGCGCGAATCATGGAGCTTCAGGCAGCAGCCCGCAATGGCACACCGGGAAAGTCGTCAGTGGCTGAACACCTATCCCTTCATCCCAATCACTCCGTCCTGTGGGACAATGTCAACATTATTTCTGTCAACACAAACAATTGGAAGAAACGTATACTACGCGAGGCGCTAGCCATTCAAAATCTGAAACCTGAATTGAACAGAGACGAAGGACATACATTACCCAAATTATGGACTGGGCTCTAATATTAGTTATCCCCGCCCCTCTCCAGTATAATATTCACATATAGTTTGTATTGATAGAACAAGGGCAGCAGCACTTATCATGCTATATCTGTTTTTTCTTTCCTTTTGTAATTTATTAGGTAGCATGCATGCATGTGTATCTAATATGAATTT
>JAQQZZ010137492.1:0-13376 GCA_030265115.1 Mopalia vespertina | reverse complement strand
AAGGAGGCAGCCGGAACTACCCCTGGGAGCTGCCCTGGGGGCGGGGAGGGCCCCCAGGAAAAGTGGTCCAGAACCGCCACTCCTTATACTACTCGTGTCTAAGGAGAAGTTTAAATGAAAACGGTAGCAACGAATTATTTATCGTATCTTAGGTGTCACTGTACTGGTACTGGTCCTATTATTCCATATCGTTGTTCATGCCAAAAGTCTGTTTAATTTCAACAAACTTATAATTTCCAAATCTGTATTTGTTCACTGTGGTCTGCCATTCGATGAAGTCCACTGGAGGGCCTATCTGAATCAGTCGATACAATTTACAATACAATAATATTACAGGATGGCGATACTCAGGGAAACATATTCGAGAAGTTCTTTTAGTCACCATGGTTAGTTTATTTCTCTGAACGGGTTTGAAATGTTTGTTTGATTAGGGTTTAATATCGTATTCAAGGATATTTAACTTACATGGCGACGGATTGTCCACTTCACACTGCTCCTTGCCTAATTGCTGTGTAACGGGATGAAACCACCCCCGCGATTGCTGAAGCCACATCGTGTGACTCCCGCATACACCTGATGGTCGATAGACGGACAGATGGTACATCGAAGTAGACTTAGTAAACGCGCACGCTAACCGCTAGTCCACGGCCGCGGGCCTGAAATGTTATGTATTATTTAAATAAAAGAGATAGATAAATTTTAAAAAGACAATTGGTTTCCTGATAAATTTTTATTAATGGTTGTGAATAAAATCTGGTCATGGAATTCACTGATTAGAGCTTTAATACATCCGACTTCAGAATGCCCGATAGTCCTTTATCTCTGTGAATATTATGTTAGGAGGTGACATTTGGCACTCCACTGCAATATGAATATTGGAAACAGCATGTCTCAAAGTTGGACTCTCGTTCAAACTAAAGCTACTCATGTTGTTGACGAAACGCAGGATTACCGACAGCATTCATGAACTCAAACGTTTGTTCGTGACAGTTTTCTAACACCGTTTTCAAAACAAATTGTTCTGGAAAAATTGCTTCTAGTTGAGCTCTCATTTAGAACTGCGTATATCATTTTGCACAAAAACATATCCAAATAAAGGCAGATAAAAAAGACAGTTATTAAATCCTATGGTAGGAGATACATCTCCAGCAATTTAAATAATTTCCGACACACGCTCCAATGTCGATATGGAAAACTTGAAATCTGTTGTAATATTAAATGTACATGTTGTTCTTGGTATGGTATGATAACATCACTGTATCAACAACATGGATTATTAGGTCAGTTGGCTATGCATTGGTTGTTTGGGGTTTAACGCAATATTTAAGGTTTTTTCACCCACTTGACGGCATGGATTTGTGCGCTATTGGGTACTAATTTGCGGGTGTGTAGCACCTCACAGGTTGGCGTCAATGCAGTGGTTCTGGTAGTAAACTCCGTTGACTAGAGAAAGGGGACGCAAGTTTTATATACTAGTAAGGAGAATGGATGAGGCCACAAGAATGACCTCAGAAGTTATCTCCCTTAGCTACACATAACCAACATGGCTAACAGTCACAGCATGTCTGAACTAAAGTGGCACTGCACTAGTTGGACTGAAAGGGGACAGACAGGCATGCGGGGTTGTGGGACTGAAAAAAGGGGCTGTCATGGGATGGTGTGGGTGTCTCCCAGTGATGTTTTGCGCGCGGAGGAATCTCGCGAGAGTTGACGGGAGGTCGGTTGACATGGGTTACTGTGAGAGTCATGGAGTATCATCGTAGGGTTATACCATGGGTTGCCGTCGTGTCAAACATGATCGAGACGTCCAACATCGGATTGAGATATGGACCCATAGTCATGCATGGATTTCTTCAGATAAGTTAACTAATGAATAAAAAACGTATTTTTAAAACACCACCAGGTTTTCATTCCAACGGCCTTTTTCAGGGCCAACCACAGACGCTTGTATCTAGCTAGTAAACATCCGTTCAAGGGAGCCTACCCGTGGTCGGCCTTATTATACGGAAAGATAGGAAAGGAAAGGAGCTTTTGCAGTAATGCCCACAATCGAACTATAGCAACAAATCAATCAAAATAAAACTCACCTGGAATCTTTAACATATCCGCCGGCTTACTGGGACGTGTCATTTTGTACAAACTTAACCTAGATGCCCTTGCTGCTGTCAAAAGTTTGTAATAAGAATATTCCGACGCCTCTCTGCTACTGGCCATTTTTTGAACGCATTCACAGCACTGGACTCTCCTTATTTGGAAGACGCGACCTTTGACCCAAGGCAATCGCCAGGCCGTGGGAGATTCTATAAATACTGCCTTGGGTGAGTCCAGTGCTGTCAAGGCGTGTCTTATAGAACACAAATCTCGACAACTGCACAAGCCCGCTGGTTCAAAAGTTAAAAAAATGGCCAGTGGCAGAGAGGCGTCGGAATATTTCTATTGCAAACTTTTGACAGCAGCAAGGGCATCTAGGTTTAAGTTTTTACAAAATGACCTGTCCCAGTAAACCGGCGGATATGTTAAAGATTCCAGGTGTTTAATTTTGGTTGATTTGTTGAAGCCTTTTATAGCAGTAGAATACACCAACCACTTTAGTAGTGAATAACGTACACTCCTTCTTTATCAGCCGCTGCCCTCTACATATAACGCACACATCCTTTTTCTCTGTATAGGACAGCCAACTGGCTGCTCGCTCTTTTCTACTAGCTACACTCTTTTGTAGTTTGAAACACTATGAGCAAGTCGCACGTAGTGGCTCTCAGTGTTTGTCGACCATCAGGTATCGCAGTCGCACGATATAGCTCAAGCAATCGCATTGGTGGTTTTTATACGAGGTTTTCTCCCGGTTTTCCACTGTATTTAAGCGAGGAACAGTGTGAACTGGACAATCGGTCGTCGTATAAGTGAAATACCCCTGAGCACGACCTTAAGCCATCACTGAAAATGTTGACAAGACTTCTCCACAAACAAGCCTGTTTTTCACAGCAATCCTTGTTTGATAATCAATAGCAGACAAAATGTCGCCCACAATTTAGTTTCTCTGCCGTATTGAAGAGCTCATATACACTGGAGACTGGTTAAAGCTTGTCCTACTCGATCAGACCCAGCAATGATTACATTATCAGACCAGAAGCTATATTGTAGGATATATCTGTACATATTTTTTTTACCTACGTCGGAATATGTACTAGTGAATCGATTGCCATAACTACATATACAGAACGATCGGCCTGAGGTCAATGCAAATTAATGATTGTTTGAACAATAAGTGATTCATACCGCTGAATTACATTGGAGTAAACAATTTAATATATGCAATGGTATATTAACTTTAGCAGACAGCAAATGAAATTGTATATATTAATACTGAAATTTTTTTTGAAATGACGTAATGAATTCATTATGTTCAATCATCCAGGGAAACAAAACAGCAAAACACAAATTAGTCAATTGCTTGACCAACCAACCAACCGATCCAAGATCAGTTTTGATTGATTGGTGTTTTACGCTACATTCAGTTGTATTTCAGCTACGCTGTGGCGTGAACATAGATATCCAAAGATAATTTTATTTTATTTCAATCAGCCTCCTTTGGCAGTAAACATAGTCATAATTTTTTCACAGAAGAGTGAACATATTTGAACAACAGGTGAAAAGACAATGAAAGTGGATGAATTTGTACGCAAATTTTATTCCATCTAGATAGAACATTGTCTAGCCGTCCGCATAAGTTTCATTGAAAAACAATGGGAGACCTCAAATGTATTATTCGACGAGGGCAACGCAACCTGGCTGACGCCGGGGTTTTCAGGGCTTGACAGCCTCTCGTGACATTCCTTACAGAAGAGGCTTTCGTCTGTCAAAATAATAAGGGATTAAATCTTACACATCATTGCGCTATGCTTCATAGAATATAAGACATAGCGACAGATCTAGGAATACATTAATAAGCCTGTCTGTGATTTTTATTTCTTACTTTTCCAGCTAGTCTTTCCTTATGGCAAACTGTAAGCTACTTTGTCGAGTAGAATTTTGTAATCATTTTCCTCAGATTCAACAGTTTCTGATGACTAATTTATCAAATCAATCCGCAGTGCCAATACGAATTTATTTGCAATGGGCACCAAACAGTGTAGAAAAATGATCTTCATACTTATTTTGCTAATCCATTGAAACGTAAAGAAAGAAGTTATAAAAATATTGTATAAAAAAACAGTTATTATAACTAAATGTTACATTTAGTTCATTACGGAAGCATATTTATCGTTTAATATTAGCTGTGCGTCGAACCCGTGCACACTGTACTTTTCCTTTTCAACTGGTCAGCCTAAAGCTTGGTTGATAATCAATACAAGGCAGTGTCCACCAGTATTAAATTCCTCTGTCGTGTTCTAAGTACAACTCTTACGATTGGTTAAACACCCCCACTACTTTATAACACAGTGCGGTGGCTCTTCTAAATACACCAGAAACGAAATTATTAAAATATATATTTTCGTTATTTTGGGATAACACTTCCTTAGTAGGAACAGTTTCTAGATCAGGAAAGTTTGCAGGTTGAAACCCGTCCGGGAATCGAACCCACGACCATCAGGCATCGAATCCCCAGCATTAAATGCCGGCTACCTAGACCACTCAACCTTCTACAAAATAGAAGGTTAGACAGCTGGGGCCAGTTACTCGAAAGGTGATTAGCCGATAACACCAGATTAAATCGCTAATACCGGGTTAGATACCTGGACATTCAACCTGCAAAATTTTCTGAACAAGAACCTGTTCAAGCTAAGAAAGTGTTATCCCAAAATACTGTTAATATTCACTTTCACAAAGCATTCAATATTAAAATCTGTAGTGGTTGCATATCTTTTCAAATGAAACATCTGAACATAACCACTGAGTATTCATCTTTGATGGTTATTATTGAAGGATGGATTGGAGCTTAACACCCTCTTCAGAGATATCTTATTGGTTTTGGCGGAGACACAATTACTTCAAAAAATGTGTAGCAGCTGCAGTGAATTTACACAGCCTAGCAATACAGCACAACCACAAATATGACGCGTTATCGTATATATATATAACCCAAAGGTCCCGGGTTCGATTCCCGGTGGAGGCAAGCAATTTTTTCTCTCTTCATTTATTCAAAATATATATAACAGTTTTCAACAAATATGAAATAGAGGACATGGAATTTGCTAACGGTCGGTCTCCCATTTTATAGAATGCATATATTAGATTGTTTGATTGGGGTTTAACGTCGTACTCAAGGGTATTTCACTTATATGACGACGTGCCAGGCCAATGGGTGAAGGAAACCCCCCTAGACACCACTGGCAACAAACAAAGACAAGACGGGACAAATACAGAACAACAACAAGACTCAATACAGACACCACTAACAGATCGACTTCCTGTTCCCCTTTAGCTCTGAGAGCACCAGGGCAACATGAAGCTCCCTCCAACCACCCGTCATATATTAGATATATTTTATATATAAAACATCACATCAACTGAACCCATACCATGGAATTGTAGTGAGATTTCAGCCTCGAGAGGCCGTGAGAAAAATATATGTTGTGTTCGATATTTTCCGCCACGAGAGGTCACGAACTCATCGTGTGCGGTGACCGCCTGAGCTAGAAAAAGTAACTGACCAATATACGAACGCGTTGCCGTGTCATGGGCATCAATATGGCGGCCATAAATGACATGTTGAATGAAGGTTTTATTAGAGGTCATGTGACTAGAGGACTGAAAGCAAGTTGGCTCAGGCGATAGCTCTCGTTTGCAGCGGAAAAAAGTAGTGAGAATGAAGCGGAGCTGCCAGCCTCTCGCGGCCGACAGCTCAGCCAGTTCCTCTCATAAGCGGCGGGCTTTACAACGAGCTGACCACATAACTTCCATAACAAACGTAAAACTGTTGTAGGAACATTGTAACCTGAATATCCCTTTATATTATGCTGTGAACTATGAAATATCTACTCTAGCTGATAGTAGGTTTAGTTCTTTGACTGAATGGCCACAAGGTGAATGTCTGTGATCGACATTAGTAATGGACTAGCACGTGGATTGGTAATTAAATGTTTGGCCTGAAGATGTAACCGGAAGGGAACCTTTACCCCGAAGATGCTTTTAGAGGAGCATTTCCCTTCTTCCTAAAAGCTCTTTTAGGACTTGGAAACGAAAACATACTTTAATCTTAACCAATTCATATCAAATTATTAAATACTAGACTAGTACAAAGACAATAGCTAAACCTGGACATTTTGAGGATATCTCACTGTAGATCCACTTGACTACCCCGAATTTTATTGGTCGAAGGAAACCACCACCATCGCCACTGGCAGCCAAGCTAATCGGAAAAGGGGGGAAAAAAAGACACTCAACAGAGCCGGTTACTCGAAGCGCTAATAATTTTAATCCTCTATTCGGTAAAGTCACGCCATGTTGAAGGTCTATCTCGAACCAGGTATTAGCGATTTAATCTGGTGTTAGCGGCTAATCGTCTTTCCAGCGACTGGCCCAAGGGCCTGGTTGCTCGAAGCCCTATTAAATTTAATCCACTATTAGATGACGTCTAATCCGGTGATAGCAATTTAATCTGGTGTGAGCGGCTAATCGTCTTCCGGCCCCAGATCGGCTTCTTGTGGCCATGTAGCTCGGAGAGCACCAGGGCAACAGGGAGCTCAACCACAACCAATCAGTTAACTTCTTTTTTTAATTCGGTAACCAAATGACAAAAATATAATATATATTGTAAAGATTGTGTGTGTATATTATTTCCCGTTATGTTAGATACATACATTATATACATACAAACGTTTATTCTCTGTGTTTTCAAACGCATACAGATTGATGTAAGTAGACCGAAGTACGCGTAAATATAGATACACTTATATGGTTTTATTTTATCCCGAATCTTAAGAATGCGAGCCCATGTATACATATATAAAAAATACCTTTTAGAAATATATACAAAATACTAGGGTTCTTTTCTGGCCCACTGACCATTTACACAGTGGAACAGTACAATGTATGCAAATTGGCCCACGTTTCCAAGAGGTGACGGCAAAAAGTACAACAACAAACGTTATCCAGCTGTCGGAACATTCTAACCCTAAATGAATGCTGTGAAATATGATAGATCTACTCTTGCTCATTTAAACTTTAGTTTGCAGCAATTAAGGAGAATATCTGTAATCGGCAAGGTTAATGGAGTAGCACGAGGGCTGATAGTTAACTTTACACGACCCAAAAAACAAGACCAAAGACCAAGATAATGTCCAGATTTATTTGGTTTAAAGGGTGTTATGCTAACACACGGTTATAATTGTTATAACTGGATTAGCTATGAGTTTAACTTTTCGAAGTGCAATTATACAGCACGAAGACGTAGGTTCAGCGGATATCGAGCCTATGGGTGAACGGACGTGCAACAGATCAAGCCCAACCTAAGTTCATCTTAATCGTCAAGGCAACCAGTGATGAAGGTATTCAATTGTGTCGTCATGGTACTTAAGATCAACTTAGGCTAAGATCGCTTTGTGGAACAATACACTGGACGTTGATGGATGCTCTGCGGAGCGTTAGTATAATGAAACATAGATAATGATCTGCGGAGCGTAGACTGGACAAAGATTGATGCACTGGGGTGCAAACATAGATAATGTTTCCATCTATGCAAAAAAAGACTGATTAGTAGCTGCTCCCAATTGGTGTTAAACGTTTTCACCTCCGTCTGTGAAACTTTGTAAAGAAAACTTGGGTCTATGTACACAAGTATGTTTATCTAGGACATGTCATAACCAGTAATCTTAGCGATAATGACGATATAGATGAACAAAGAAGGAAGCTATATGTATCCGGGTAAATATGATAATTAGACAGTTTAGCCACTGCTCTCAGTCAGTTAAAAAGAAATTGTTCAAAACATATTGTTCAAATATATATTCTTGTTCCATGTGGATTGTATATAACCAAAAGTGTTTTGACAAGATGCGAGTCATGTTAAATAGCACATTTAGGTGGCTTATGCGTTTACACTAATGACGTAGTGCAAGCGGTATGTTTGTTTTACATGGCGTTCGATCCTTTGATGAAATCGTTCGTAAAAATGTGTATTCTTTTGTGAAAAGGTTGCATTCGAGTAACAATCGCGTGTTAACAATTGTATGCCGTTCTGATATTCCTGTTAACGCATTCATTCATGCCAAATGGCATACTGTGCTATGCTAGTGCATACAACTACGATTATAGACCTACATGTATGTAACTGTTGAACATGTATTTGGACCAAGTGTCTAATAAAGTTATAAAAAAAATAAAATAAAAACAGGTACAGAAGAAAAAATGCTCTGGAGCGAAACAACAACAGCTCTACTGAGCACACATGTAGACAGAACAGGGCACAACACGTGACATTAACGTGTAGAAACATAATTTTTTACGTGCATATTTGTACAATGACGCATGGATGTGTTTCTATTGCCTAGTCTATTTAGAATATGATGTTGACAAAGTAATTCTTTTCACAATGGAAGTAAAAGGGGTGTAGGAAGACGTGCAATAACCCGACTGGCATTATTGGTATGTATGTGTATGTTGACCTTGGTTGGTGCCTGGGAAAAGCGGTGGGAAAGTTTATATAAACGATTGCACAGCCAAAGATTAACGTGACTTATACGGCAGAAGTCAAATTCTAACTGACCACCTCGACTTTGTCTGAACTGTATTTGACCTCCTAATTGGGTGGCACATGTGTATATGTCATGGTCATAAACCAGTTTGTTTGGGCAATAAACCTGGCTTACAGACAGATTATAGTTTGGACGTTAATTGGTCAGAAATGTTGTCCGTTTACAATTCTTACAAATCGCTGAAATTTCCTAATGATGAAATATACGGTACGATGCATGATTAGTTAGATATCATTAATAATACATTGATAAAGTATCTGTCTTGGGATTTATTAATTGTGTGATTAAATGGATTATGCAAAATACATTCAATGGCAATTGAGTTTCAATTTATGTTCTGAAGATATTGTAGAAAGGGAAGCTTCACTTTGAAGATGTTTTTAAATGAACATTTCCCCTGGAGTTGGAAATCGTATCACATAAACCACAGTATTGCTCGACAGGTAATCGTTCTTGTCAATGAAACACAAGATAAATTTAGAGTAACGTCCAGCGATTCACACTTCCCCTTTCGTTTGCATTTTCTATAGTTTCATATTTTTGCGAACATTTAAGCCTATCATACGAACACAAACGAAAAAAGTAATATTATATATACACTACAATTCATCAACAACTATCATGTTGTCACGGTTCAGTATTGCAGCATATACTGTTGATACAAGGACTATCAATAAAACGGATACGATGAATATGTCTTAGTTCCCATTTCCCTGGCGGGTGGTTGGAGGGAGCTTCATGTTGCCCGGGTGCTCTCAGAGCTAAAGGGGAACAGGAAGCCGATGTGTTTGTGGTGTCTGTATTGCGCCCTGTTATTGCCCTGTATTTGTCCCATTTTGTCTTTGTTTGTTGCCAGTGGTGTTGAGGGTGGTTTCCTTCACCCATTGGGCTGGCACCTCGTCATATAAGTGAAATACCCATGAGTACGACGTTAAACTCCAATCAAACAAACAAACAAACCGATGTCGTATGACCATAGTCACCTCACAAAGGTGCTTTTTGATGAAATTTAGATCCTTCCAAATTGTGGACTTTATTACTGCTTCATCAACGTTTTTATCTGAAACACGAAATGTGAAAGCAAATACACCAATTATACGCTGAAATGTGGAAGGTCACTTCACCCTCTGAATAAAACGGCACTGTACTTCAATCACAAAATTCTGCAAAACACCATGGTATTCCATGGGTAATTTTGAAATCGCCAGGTGTGTGTTTTAACAGACACGTAGATTAAATTCAAATTATAATTGTAGGTTTCTTCTGTTGCAATGCTGGATGAGATAATATTCCGCGAGATTACACATTCCAATATGGTTGCTATAGCGCATTTGTCGATTTTCCTTCAGTTCAAATACTTACTGTTGAAACAATTGACGGAATTTACATCTCGCCAAATTTCGTGTGCTAATACCGCCTTTGTGTAATTTTATCGTGTTCGCAAATATATTTTGTAAGTATCGTAAATTATACAGTAAGCCCATTGATAGTCTTCAGCTGAAATCGTTGTCAGGATTACTTACCACGTAAGCCATGCAATATCGTGATGGGCACCATGGGCTGTACTGTTAAGAAAACGCACGATGGATGAAAATTATTTATTAATGTATAATATTCACCAGACATTGAACAATTTCTCCCTTCCGTCACCATTGGGCTGGCACGTCGTCATAGAAGTGAAATACCCTTGAGTACGACGTTAAACCCCAATCAAACAGACAAACCCATTTCCCTGTACTTTGGTGGAATCTCTATAAATCACTTTTTTATGATTGGTGTCTAACAGACCGGTCCAGATAATTTAATAGAGAGTTCTTAGAGAAATCACCATGACTTATTTTTAATAGATAGATTACAACCGATGAAACAGGAAACGGAAAGTGTTTTATATACTAATATCAACCAAGTAAAAATATGCACTAAAGGAGAAGACCAGGGATTTTCGACAAGCTTTAATTGTTTTCCTCATCACATTTTAAAGATATATGTCCGTATTTTAATTATCTCAAATCCAGAATTACGGAACATGTTTATAATTTTCAATACGGGAAGTGTTGTCAATGCAGCTGTTCACAAAATAATGACTTTAACATTATGATAAATGATAGATTACACGATGCTGTTTGTTAACTTCTCTTCAACTTTTTTATCCCCCCCCCCAGTACATCGTTGTACATGTCAAGGGTTTGTTTCTGTTAAATATGTATATGCGTAACAGGGCTATTGAAACAGTAAACCTCGCCATTAGTTTGTATTGACCAAGCTTGCCTGTGTCTGTGCAAAAACGATTGGTATAGCCTTATTGCAGACCTGCCTTTCCTGCGTTTTTTGTACACATGATTTATGCTGAATACACATACATGTGGAATAATACAAAAAAACAAAAGATTTAAAACTTCTAAATTCTGAATATATGAAGGAACAAATCAAAGGAAAGAAACCCCTAAAACGGAAACATCGATAAAAGACGAAAATAATGGTCAGAACATACACTGAAAAAAGTAATTTTTAAATATAAAGTGTATTCAAGGTAGGCAGTTCTGCCGTTGTGTTACGCTCTTTTTCTCCGATTGACCACGACATTTGAATATGGATAAATACAGTGTGAGCTTGTTGTTGTACGGCCTGGTCAGTAGGCCTAACATGTAGTGGTTAAGTTCGATATTTTAAATCGTACTGTATTCGCCCATATAAATGTATACAATTATACATTACATGGGTTTGCATGGCGTTCGTTACGTTGGTGAAATCGTTCGTAAAAACGTGTATTCTTTTATGAAAAGGTTGCAATCGAGTGTTAACAATTGTATTCCGTTCTGATATTCCTGTTAATTCATTCATTGATGCCAAATGGCATACTGTGCTATGCTAGTGCATACAAATACAATTATAGACCTATGTAACTGTTAAACATGTATTTGGACCAAGTGTCTGTAATAAAGTTATAAAATAAAATAAAAACAAGTACATAAGCAAAAATGATCTTGAGCGAAACAACAACAGCTCTACTGAGCACACATGTAGACAGAACAGGGCACAACACGTGACATTAACGTGTAGAAACATATAATTTTTTGTACAATGACGCATGGATGTGTTTCTATTGCCTAGTCTATTTAGAATATGATGTTGACAAAGTAATTATATTCACAATGGAAGTGAAGTTAAAGGGATGTAGGAACACATGCAATAACCCTTTAAGTCCGACTGGCATTATTGGTATGTATGTGTATGTTGACCTTGGGTTGGTGCCTGGGGAAGGCGGTGGTAAAGTTTATATAAAGGATTGCATAGCTAAAGATTAACGTGACTTATACGGCAGATGTCAAATTCTAACTGACCACCTCGACTTTGTCTGAACTGTATTTGATCTCCTAGTTGGGTGGCACATGTATATATGTCATGGTCATAAACCAGTTTGTTTGGGCAATAAACCTGGCTTACAGACAGATTGTAGTTTGGACGTTAATTGGTCAGAAATGTTGTCCGTTTACAATTTTTACTTATCGCTGAAATTTCCTAATGATGTAATATACGGTACGTTATATGATTTGTTAATCAACATTAATAATGCCTTTATAAAGTATTTGTCTTTGGACTTATTGAGTAATTAATTGGATTATGCAAAATACACTCAATGTCAAGTGAGTTTCAAGTTATGGTCTGAAGATGTCGTGGAAAGGGAAGCTTCACTTTGAAGATGTTTTTAAATGAACATTTCCCCTGGAGTTGGAAATCGTATTGCTCGACAGGTAATCGTTCTTGTCAATGAAACACAAGATAAATTTAGAGTAACGTCCAGCGATTCACACTCCCCCTTTCGTTTGCATTTTCTATAGTTTCATATTTTTGCAAACATTTAAGCCGATCATACGAACACAACCGAAAAAAGTAATATTATATATACACTCCAATTCATCGACTACCATGTTGTCACGGTTCAGTATTGCATCATATACTGTTGATACAAGGACTATCAATAAATCTGAATATGTCTTAATTCTCATTTCCGTGTACTTCGGTGGAATCTCTATAAATCACTTTTTTATGATTGGTGTCGAACAGACCGTTCCAGATAATTTAATAGAGAGTTTTAAGAGAACTTATTTTTAATAGATAGATTACGATGAAACCGGAACGGAAAGTGTTTTATATCCTAATATCAACCAAGTAAAAATATGCACTGACGGGGAAGACCAACGATTTTCGACAAGCTTTAATTGTTTTACTCATCACATTTTAAAGATATATGTCCGTATTTTAATTCTCTCATATCCAGCATTACGGAACATGTTTATTTCTAAATATGGGGAGTGTTGCGAATGCAGCTGTTCACAAACACCATGACTTTAACATTATGATAAATGACAGATTACACGATGCTGATTGTTAACTTCTCTTCAACTTTTGTATCACAGAAAGAAAAAAAAACCTCCAGTACATCGCTGCACATGTCAAGGGTTTGTTTCTGTTAAATATGTATATGCTTAACAGGGGGTATTGAAACAGTCAACCTCGCCATTAGTTTCTATTGACCAGGCTTGTCTGTACAAAAACGAACGGTAGCCTAAGCCCGCCGCACACGAGCGATTCTCCGTCGGCGACTAAAAATCTCCAGGAAATCGCCTCGTGTGCGGCAGGCTTGCGACGCGACTAGACACTGTCGGCGACTAGTCGCAAGGG
>JAQQZZ010137481.1:0-7500 GCA_030265115.1 Mopalia vespertina | reverse complement strand
TATACAACCCACAATATGGAAACATTTCCAGCCATTCGAATTTGATAAGCAAATGTTTTACTCGGGTATTGAATGACTGCGTGGACAGCTGTCTATTCCTTCGGCAACAATTTGTCTCGATGACGTTTTTATATCCTGCAGTCAAAAAATCTACTTTGATTTCGCATTTTTATTTTGACGTGTAGTGTGAACTTTTCTAAACCTAAGGAAATATTGTGATAAAAACGCCTGCTGCATAAGTGGCTCTTGAGACTTGAAAGTTGTCATATACAACGATATACTCGTGATAAGTCGAACACGATATGTTATATATAAGTAGTGAATAAACGTCGAGATAAACAAAGCTCTAGGTTTAAGTAAAGCCTTTTATAGGCCACTTGTGTCTTGGGTATTGAGCCACGGACATGTTTGTTAAGCTGAGACCCGGTCCAAAACTCGATTTGCCCGAGGGAGGGGAGGTCTTTACAAAAACAGCCCTAGAATGTCTATCTAACACAACACGTGTTCGCAATCAACATAGTTTACATTGAGTCAAAAGCTTCGCAGAACTTGTTCAATATTAACGTTTTCGTTCAAAAAATTTTATGAGGCTATAATTTTCTCGCTATGGTGTTTTAATTGATATTTACATGCTGGTATATGAGAATATTTATATATTCAGGGAACAGATGTCTGCCGTAAAAGGAATAAAAATCCTCCCTGTGCCTCCCGAAAGAGAATTTTGCACACCCTACAGCAGCGTCAGACTGAACCCATTCGGAACAGTTTGTTGTCTAATTTCGGCCTGGTGTGGGCCCGAAACTTTAAACTGCCAGTCAAATCTGGTCAAAGGCTTGCCATAATCTAATGAAAATATAATGTTCTCATCAGTAAAAAAAACTCCTTTTGAAACTTAGGGCCCCAACATATGTTCTCACTTGGGTCCCGTAGCTTCTAAAGTCGGTATTAAATGTATGAAGTACAAAACGGGTAATTGTACATGGATAGTCCTCTTTTTTACATACTAATGAGGGAATATTTTGAATACCGCCACCACAGGGTTTTTCGGTATTAAACCCAGTATGTGAATCCTCTATTACATACAGCAGCAGCCTATTTCAAAACTGTCCGGCATACTGCGGGGGATCAAATTCGAACCCCCACAGAATAACGTTGTTTGTTTGGTGTTTCTTTTTTTCACTTTTCCAACTACCTTAATAAAACAAATAATGTATTTTGATACTAACACGATTTCAACACACACTTCAGTATCGTGTCTGTTCTCCAAAATACTGGAATAGTAAAACAAACATGCCATTTCTAAAATAGCTTACAAAAAATAGACATATTATGCTTTTTTAACAAAAAAAAGCCCTAAGAATAACTATTAAATGATTTTAAATTGTACAGGCTGAACTAAAACGCCACCCACAATGTGCTGGTCGCTCTCTGATACGAACATATCCAAACAACATAACAATATCTTCGTTGTGCCAATAAAGGCTGTTCAGATTAGCAAAGAACGCAAGGCACCATTTCGTGATAAAGTTGAGATATTTTTGGAGTCACAGTTTATTCGCTATATTATAAGCTATGTCTATCTCTTGTAACTGTAAGCTGACAAGCTGCCAAACGTACGTGTGCATGCCACTGCGTTTATAAAGGTCTTCAAGTAAAGTAGTAGTCATGTAATTGTTCGTGTATAGCTGAATACTAGCACAAAACGTAATAAATTGTATCACTGCATCACGTAGTATATACTCCAAAGTTATTTTGTTTTAATGCAAGATTTTGGTACGACGCGTTAGTGCAAATTCAAACTGCGAACTGTTTATGTTTTGGGGATGTTTGATAGAAAAACTAAACAAAGTAATGAAAAAGATAATTGTTTGCTAGTTAAAAACTGTTATATCTTATACCCAACTCTCAGTTTATAAAACAGTTGCCCACCGACATGTAGCATTTGTACCAGGCATGCAATGGAAAAATCTTGAGCGCCTAAGACATGGTTGGGAGCTTGCTCCTTGTGTTTCTTGACAAAACTTCACAATAACCAAGTTAATCAATTAAATTCGTTGGGCACAAATTATATGGTACCATAGAAAAAAAACATCATCTTACCTTCATTGATATTTTGAAAACTCCGGACGATATTTGATTTCGGCAGAACTTTTTTGTTTTGTGAAAATTTCTGGTATAAGTTCATCATATACTCTGGCGCATCTCTTGATGGTATGCGAAGGTGAAGTGTACGGTTTTCGCTGACCTCGGCTAGCGGAAGGTCAGGTGGCCGTAATGACTTCGCCTGAACAACTTCATCGATCGTTGGCGAATCGTTGTATGTGGTAGCGGTATCGTCATCGTAATAATCATCCTCGTTGTCATAGTCGGAGTAAAAGGACTCGTCCTCGTCGTCGTAGTTATAATCCGTCTCGCTAACATCACTGGTTTGAGAGTCCGGGGATACTGCTCCCAAAGAGTTGCCGTTCACTTTCATAATGGATATGAGGCCCGCTTTACTCTCCGCCGCTCTGGCGTCACATCTTTTATACGTATTAATAACAATGATAATTGTCAGAGTGAGCGCTCTAAACTCTTTCAACCGATACATCTTCAGATTGCTGAAGTTACTGCCACAGACTGATCGGCGCCACGGAGAACACACCTCTTGATGTTCACATTAACACGGGGGTAATACGAGAGAAATCGGCCGTGAAAACCAGACAACTGTTGCTCATGTCTTCTAATCACGGTCAAGATAAGACCAACATTCTTTTCAAGCACCATCTCTGATAATTCCCGTCTGGTAACTGTTTTTATTGAAAAAAGCCAGGTATCAGGGGTACTCAGGCAGCGTGTTGACTGACATCCTTTTTACTGCTCCTCTCTGTTCCGAAATGCAACTGCACGCACGTAGGTTTCATTAAACACTGATTTCTGGGAAGGACTAAGGTTAGGTGAAATGTGTGCCTCGACCCAAACCCCTCCACACCTCTCAATGGGCGCAGGTCACCAGATACCCATCACCTGAAGCCGCACTTGATGCAATGCTCGTGTGTATCAGACGTCATTCATATCCCAATGCTCTCAAATTAAAGACATGACTACGATTGTATAAGCTTTTGCGACTGATTAAATCCATCTGTATACTATTAAAGAAAAACATTCTTTCTGATTCAGTAACTTCCTCTGGGTACAATTTCGCAATGTATCTTATTATTTAAACTCATTATTAGTACCGTACCTGGCGTTATGGCAGTCAAGGAAGTAATCGATCTGAAGAATGTGTCAAAAACTAGCAAACTAGGCAAACTAAAAAAATTAAAACTGTTCCGTGTCAAACTTTCAATTTAATGCGTAACACAATCTGTAACAGAATTCATCCACTTCACCGTCTTGATGTTGACAGTAAATAAGGAAAAGATGTAAGTTTGACATACTTATTTCACGCATATGACAGTGAATGCAAACAACAGTGCTCATAAACAGACGGCCGGTTGTTTTTTGTTTTTTTTACAATTTCTTACTACACAGTGTACTCATAAAATTTTGCAGACCGAGGCCCGTCTGGGTTTAATAGTGCCAGACTGGGTGCGAATGTTTTTTTAGCTAGAATGTGAATGTGAACTAGCATTCCTCATTCCCCATTGTGGTGCCCTTTGTTGTGTTATATGGTTGTCATATATGATGGAAAACATTGGAGATAAATGACATGGCCCGATGGACAACATTGGAGATAAATGACATGGCTCGATGGACAACATTGGAGATAAATGACATGGCCCGATTGTCAACATTAGAGATAAATGACATGGCCCGATGGACAACATTGGAGATAAATGACATGGCCTGATGGTTAACATTGGAGATAAATGACATGGCCCGATTGTCAACATTAGAGATAAATGACACGGCCCGATGGTCAACATTGGAGATAAATGACATGGCTCGATGGACAACATTGAAGATAAATGACATGGCCTGATCGTCAACATTGAAGATAAATGACATGGCTCGATGGTCAACATTGGAGATAAATGACACGGCCTGATTGTCAACATTGAAGATAAATGACATGGCTCGATGGACAACATTGAAGATAAATGACATGGCCTGATTGTCAACATTGAAGATAAATGACATGGCTCGATGGTCAACATTGGAGATAAATGACATGGCCTGATTGTCAACATTGAAGATAAATGACATGGCTCGATGGACAACATTGAAGATAAATGACATGGCCTGATGGACAACATTGAAGATAAATGACATTGCCCGTCTGGGTTTCAGAGTGCCAGACTGGGTTCGAATTTTTCAGCTGGAATGTGAATGTGAACTACGACAAATTATTTAGCACTGGGGAATACCTTAAAAAGGAAGAAGAATCAGTGTTACTTTGGAAATCATTCACATTTTATATACCTTGTCCTTCTTGTCTTCGAGCTAGAAATGATCAAAGTCTATTAGAAAAAATTTATAAAGGAAAACAGTGATCAGGGAAGGAGAGAGAGGGGGGGGGGGGGTGAAATTTCTAATTACTGTAAATTATTATTTTTATGTTTTAGCTAAAATGAAATATTGTGACGGTGATATATTACAAGGTATTATATTGCAAGTAAAATTGTTTGGTTTTACAATCATGTCAACTATCAAATAGGAATAACATCGATTAGTCTGCCCGCCCAAACTCTTCATCTTCCCATTGCAAGGGTCAAAATGCGTAAGACGAGACGTTCACATTCTACCCTTGCTGCAATACGCGACCAAAACCTAGCAAAAGTTTAATTGGACTATTGTAAAAACAAGCAACCAATCAGAAAGTCGTTTACACATCAAGTCTACAACAAACAAGCGTGGCGCCATTATCAATAACCGTGTCTGTGATTATGCTAGGACACGTTAATGGGACCAAGATTGTACGTGTATATTACATATATAGCCTAGTTGTCTTCATTTGTTTCATTCAAATGGCAGCTCCAATCTGGTTGGATCGGGTAAAGAGAGGTCATCCGAGAGAAGCTGCTGTAGACTGTAGCTAACTCAGGGTTTTCCCTCGATGAAGGCAATCTAGGATAGGAAGAGAAGCTTAATGCGACGATCGTCTTTCTCGCCTTGCCTCGGGAAGATGAAACTCTTGGTCAACATGTTTTATCGGCGCACTTTAGAACAATGGTGTTTCTTAACCTGCCAACGTAGCTAAGCGGCAAATAACATACAACAGTAAAACTAATGATTTCGAGTATTAAAACAAATCGATTAGATCATAACTCTAGAATATTCATTTTTAGTAACAATTCAATGACTCCAATGTCAATCGACCGATGGTTCTAAATAGCAATACCACTTCTTCTACGCTATTACTGAAGCATTTGGCAAGAAAGCCGTTCAAGAGGAGATGTTTTTCAAAAGTGGGAGGGTCTACCTTAAGTAGATCCAGGTATCGTCAATGCAGTCTTATACTTTTTTTGACAGTACAGTTGTACACCTTGGAATTGTAAGTCTGTGAAATAGGGAATTCCCCGTCACGTGACGCAATTCAATCTGTTGATTGGGTAGATTCGCCTTACATTCGTTCAGATTAAGTGGATTGTACCGCCTATTGACACCGGAAGATTGATTGATTGATTATTGTTTTACGCCACATTCAGCGGTATTTCAGCTACGATGTGGCGTGAATACACTGTCACAATTTTTTTTCTCAGCATAACAAAGGAAAACAAACCGAACTGAAAAGCAATTAAATGAAATCACTGCTAATCTAACATTAAGCGACTTAATCTTATCTGCCATGGGACAGGGAATAAACAGTTTAAACGGCACCACTCGTAAGCCGGAAACTGGTACCAGAAGTCTGTCAAGCAGAAGTATGAAACCAGCCAATACCCAGTCTCAACGGCATTGTGACTTTCAGAGGACTTCCATAGTGCCATGTGACTCATTGCGCAAGAAATGGGGGATTTCGTTCATTTCGCGCAGTTTGAATGTCAGAATGTACTGACGCATTATGGGTAAAATATAACCTTTGCCAAGCGGTAGAAATAGCTTTATCACGATTTACCCCATTTGATTAAAACCGGAAGCCGGCTAACCTCCATGCCTTACGTACAGCCCGCTTGGTCATAAACCTACTACCATTTTGAATGCCTAAATGTAGTGATATCCGCTAAAACGGCGTAAATTGTGCGGTCGTAACAAGGCAAATTACAGCTGTATAAATACACCAGGACTATGTTTTGATGTCATTCAGCTGTACATAAATCCAATTCCCTTTTTAAAGATACCAGTCACCCAAATCAAACAAACAAACAAATTACAAAGATACTAACCAGTTTAATCATTTTTAAATGAATAAAATTGTTAAATTTTATGTTGACCTACATAACACAATTTCAAATTTGTTATGCACGTGTGGCTTAATGTAAAAGTAGAGCCTTCGTCACTTCCTGGTAAGACAGTAATCGTGCCGGTTAATCCCAAAGTTCCCAGTCTGCGTTAAAAAGGTAGATGGTACTTTATGGTTACAAAATGAGCGGCCCGAGCGGCCAACGAGGCCAAGCGCCGCGACGCTGCGGACTTCGCCGCCGAGGCCAAGCGCCTTTGGGCGGTCGACATTGCCGTCGGCTTCGACCTCGACCGGCCGTCGGCAGCAGGCAAGCTCGAGGCCATATCTTGGATTCTTTAAAAATAAGAATTTTGCTCATTATCATCTGGCAATGTCCACTATTATCGCAGGACAGACGTTTGTCAATACAAATGTAACAAGATGTACGGTTGGAGAATATAAACCTGTTTTAGAATAACGTGTATATAGTGTATATATTGACGGTGAAAATGGTTAACCACACATTCGAGTGGTTTGGGATCAGAACAAGTGATTATCAAATGAAATAACTAGAAACCTAATCCGTGTATTAATAGAGCTATCGAAAACACTGTCATCGTACACTTCTAAATTCATGTTTACGATTTGATAATCTTCAGACATCCTTTGCTCATTATGTTTCGGCCCTTTGACGAGTAGTGTTTACAAGTTGCGATTTTTAATATTTCCGCGATTATAATTTTACTCTGTTTTGTTCACAACAACTAAACATCTCATTTACCACCTGTAGCAGTTCTATTTACATTGTCATAAATCATCTAACGTGGTTCAAGTTAACCTGTTACTTGTTGGATATAATAGTAAATACGCCACCTTTACTTGGTTTGATGTCCTTGGTCGTTCTACCGTGAACCTTTGTAGCTCAGTCAGTTATTATACGTTGAGAGACCTGAGTTGTTATCCCGGGGAAGGTAATCTGAATTTTCATTCGCTAGAATAAAAAATATATTTCGTGTTGGTAATTAAAGTAATTTAATTGTAAACTAACTTGCGGTTTGTCAAAATGCAGAATTGTATTCCTTTCATACATTTTGTATGTCATCTTTCCTAGTAACATACATGTAATCATTATAATAATTATCTACTATCCTTAGATCTGCCTTCAAAGTTTCGACCCTGAAGTTACATTATCTACT
>JAQQZZ010137470.1:0-13376 GCA_030265115.1 Mopalia vespertina | reverse complement strand
GGAATTCTGAAAAGCGACATGCTGTGTCCTTTTATCTATCAATTTGATCTCCCTATTGATATGCAAAACACAAGATAATTTAAAACAATTCAGCACAATAAAGGATGTACATTTCAGAGGGTATACAGGCCTTCAATTCGATCCGGAGAAAACAGGTGGGTGACCAACCACAAGACAAGTTCTTTACAGTAAAATCCATGCAAAAGTATGAAATGTGGTTGGTACATTTCTGAATGGACAACACTGTATAAACTATGTCACAACTGCCAGATATTTGACCTAATTTTATCAATTACGCATGTGTGCTTACTTATTTGTTATTTGACGTGTGATTTGACAAAAAATCCAGTCATTTGAAGACATACTTTAAATACAGTGAGGATACTTGCAAGTAAACAAGTTTTAGCCAATGAAAGAAAAACTGTTCTCTTTGAGGTCTGCATCCTTGCCGATTCCAATAGTATTTGCATTTTTCCCGCCAAAATCGACCTGAGATGACAGCTGTCATTAACAGTCAATACACCTGACCAATCAGGAGTAATTGTCTTAATAAGGTCACACTTCGGTTTTATACAACTGAAAGAACTCCTTCAGTTTATAAGCTGACGTAGGTGGGAGTGGCTTGTCAATTCAAACATATTATAGCTCAGGCACCTGGACAACACTTCATTGTCAATATAATGTAGGCATCGGGCAAAACCACAGGGGCTCGGTACCATAGAGACCGTCTATGTATATAGAAAAGATAAAGGGCAGACACTCTAAAGTCGACCCAGCTTGTACTGTGTTGAAATTTAACCGATTCAAGTCTACTGATCACATAAAATAAATGAATACCACCTGTCCGTGTGAGACAAATAGCTCATCTTTAAATCCTTACCCAGAATTGTGATGTTAGTTATCTATAATTTTCAAAGTTTGCATGTAAACACAAATCTTTAACTTGTTTCTTTAATTCAGCCTACGAGCGATGTATCCGCTTAGCTGTGATTGGATAATGTTGATGGCCTAGTTCACATTTTCCAATCACAGCTAAGCGCATACATCGCTCGTAGGCTGAATTAAAGAAACAATAAAAAATTGAGAATTGTAGATCACTAACATCTCAATTCTGGGTTAGGATTTGAAGATCAACTATTTGTCTCACACGGACAGGAAGTATTCATTTATTTTAAGTGATTAGTGGACTTGGATCGGTTAAATTTCAACATGGTACAAGGTGGGTTGACCCCAGAGTGTCTGCCCTTTATCTTTTCTATATACACAGACGTCTCTATGGTACCGAGCCCCTGTGGGCAAAACATGCACTAGCAAAGGTGTGGTCTCATAAAAAAAAATAGATTTGTCCCTTTCACAGATGATTTTTTTTTTTTTTTTTTTGTACTTTGTTACCTTCCCGTCTGTATTCGGAATCTTCCAGGGAAGGAGCTTACAGCGTTCCTGACTTTTTCCAGCCATGTGATTGGTGTTATGTGTGATTCGTTATACCTTTTGGGCTGGCACACCGTCATACGAGTGAAATAATGGCATTTAGCCCATGGCGATCAGGGTGATTTGCTTCACCTATTGAGCTGGAATGCTGTCATATAAGTGAAATAATGGCATCAAGATGGTTGACTCAGGGGGATTTGCTTCACCAACTATTTGGTTGGCACGCCATGATATGAGATAATGGCATTTAGCCCATGGCGTTCAGGGTGATTTGCTTCACCAATTGAGCTGGAATGCCGTCATATGAGTGAAATAATGGCACAAAGCTATCCTCAAACAAACAACATTTGCAAATTCCAGTCTTAAACTTTGTTGGTGGGTTGGTACAGTTTGGTTGGTGTCAACAGTTTGGCTATGTTATACTAGTTGTTTGTCTATGTCACCATTGATTGGTTACATATTGTGGTAGTAGATTTTCTTCTGCTGATAGCTTTTCAATCCAGTTGTTTACAAGTAGTTTAAGAAACATCTTGTTCCATGGACATCTTATGTTAATTTGTGATATGGATCAGTGCCAAATTTGATTAGACGAAAATTAATATTATGTTTGTTTCGGGTAACAAATAAAGATTCGGCAAGTCGGGTTGGTCGGGTGAATTTTTTTTTTTTTTTTTTTTTTTTTCCATTGCCTGAAGTATGGTTTGCTATTAAGGGCCCAATTTTTGTCATTAGGCTAAAGCTGCTAGGTCCGTATTTGTAGTGTTGTAACATTAATTCCAATGTAATATCTACTGAAAACTTTTGTAAGTTTCTTTTCAAAGTACAAAGAAGATCTAAATCTGACTAGCAAGTTTGTCCCACAAAGCAAAAAAGTCGCGATGCATCAGAAAAGTAGGTCTTACGTCGGCAGTTGTACAGCCTGCAAGAGACAGCCACAGATTTGTGACCACTTTTTTTTTTTTTACCTTTTTCTTGCTAAATGATCATCGAAATTCGTCTTGTGATATATAAATGAAAGCTGTGATCGTCAGGAATCCAAAAATAGTCAATATAAATATGTAAATAAGTTAATATAGAGATCATATTTTGGAACATAGAACATACGGCCAGAAAGTGTTTTAGGTATAGTGCTGTCTTGTTGTATATGGACAGCCCAATAAGAAAATCTCATGCTCCGAAACAAACTCTTGCAAATTGAAATAATTTACACAACAGGCGAGGGACAGTTGAATATAGTTTACGTTATAATTTGTTGACTGCTATTGTACATTCTGACGATAATTAAACTGCCGTCTTTCCCAGTAGTTATCTGTTGAAAAACGGAAATTATAAGTTAGTAGCCCTTCAACCCCTGGAAAATGTGTTGTGGACTGTTGATATTACAGGGCTGTTTTTATGAAGATTATTCTTGAATCACTTCATTTTACATGTGTGAAAAAGAATTTCGCATATGTGGAAAATGATTTCACATATGTGAAAAAGAATTCAACATATGTGGAAAAGAATTTTACATATGTGCAAAAAGAAATTTAAAAAGTCTTCAGGACTGATTTTAAGGTTATGCCGGAAAAGATTACAGCACAGGCCTGATACTGGAACCCCATCGATCGCTGCTTTAATTAATTTTGTGGTAACAATTTTGTATTGTTACCTTAAACTTGGCAATAGGGATACTTTCCCTTTCTTTGGCGGAACCGGCAACCTTGCAATCCGGATCTGCAGAACAAAAAAGTCTCAAATTTACAGTAAAATTAGATTTCATGAACCATTTAATATATCTATCTTAGGCCATTTATAATAAATTATAATATATGTTTCTGATTTTCCAGTAACAAGAATATAAAAAAAAATATCTTAATGTGTTTAAGATGTACATTCAATTAATGAACTTGTGTGTTTGTTAGCATATATTTACATATATTAATACAGCAGAACACATGGCTCCAATGACTTTATCTGTGTACATGTTACATAATTATATTTTTCTACAAAGCAATCACAGGGTTGTAAATTAATTTAAATTGATGAATCATCTCATGTTCTAGATAAACTCCCAGAGACAAGTTTCTAAACAGATCTTAATCTATTACAAAATATATACATCAATTAAAATACGGTAATAGCTAATGAAACTTGATATACACGTATAATATGTAACACAATGATGAGATGATGAATGATAAACAAATGACAGCCAGAAACTTATATAATAGTCTTTAATCGCCCTCTGGCTAAAAAGCAGTTTGTTTGAAGAGTGGCAATGCTGTCTTTAGTTAGCACTGGAGGAAAATTAACTTTCCAACATGATGGAAATGCTTCACATCTTGGTTGTGCTAGTGTCAATTATTGTTGGAATACACCGCTGAAATATAAGTGAAATACCCTTAAGCACGGCGTAAAACACCAATCAGTCAATCAAGCAATCAATCAATCGATAGCCCTCTTACTTATAGCACTGGAAGAAGATTAACTTTCCAACCGTATCAATACACCTCACATTAAAGGGTTGGGCTAGGTTCAATTATTGTTAAAATACTGTAAATCAACTAAAATTTCGTCCATGAATAATGCTTACATTTTAGCTAGTTGTGACAATATTACAGCATCTAAACAGACAAATTTAAGTTTTCTGAGAAATCTTGATGCTTTCTAACTGGGAAATCAATCGCCTGACTCTCAGACACAATTTCCAGGCCTTTAAAATAGCTTCCAAAGTAGCAATTTTATGGACGAATTTTAAGGTGATTTACGGTACATTGTCGTCATATAAGTGAAATATCCTAAAGCACGGCGAAAAACACCAATCAATCGATTGATCTTTCTTCAATACATGTAGATGAATAACAGGGGATTGGTTTGGACTAAATAATAAATGAAGGCAAAACACTCAAAATCAAATCTTCATCTCAGTATTATTCTCTAGATCTATTTATCTCTTAATCATCTCATAACTCTGGTACATGTAGGTAGAATCTCTGTGCTCATTCTGATGCTACCAGATACAATCTTACTACCCTAAATCACCTCAAAGTTTTGTCCATAAAATTGCTACTTTGGAAGCTATTTTAAAGGCTTGGAAATCATGTCTGAGAGTCAGACGATTGATTTCCCAGTTAGAAAGCATCAAGATTTCTCAGAAAACATAAATTTGTGTGTTTACATGCTGTAATATTGTCACAACTAGCAAAAATGTAAGCATTGTTCATGGACGAAATTTGAGGTGATTTTACAGTATTTATACATATAAAGGATTAGGGTGTGGACAGTAAAGGATTAACATGTAGATTGCCACCTCTCATGTCAATAGGACTACAAATTAACAAAGCACAATATTAAAGCACTGTCAGAAAACTAAGAACACAAATATCAACTAGCATAACAAATATACAACTTTAAATATACAACACAGATTAGAAGAGATTATTGGGAAGCCCTTAATACACAACATGACATACGCACAGCTGTAACAATTACCAATGGGGAAATAACATGTTTCAAAATCAGCTCTTCTACAGTATAGTAAAACTTACATTATTTGGCTAAGCACTATATAATTTTACACATTTTTTTATTTTTCAGTATCCTAAAACTCCATTCCAGTAACCTGTCAGTGTTTTGATGTCGCATCAAGACGATGGGATCACTCGAGGAGATACTGGAAAGAGTACAGTACAAATTTGCCTCCATTATAGGAGAGCTTTGTGGGGATCCGTTGGCTCTTTCGCAGTTTGCTATATGGGTCGACCTAAGGATGGCGGAATATAAGCTAAGAGGTTCAATTTCACTAGGTAAGTTCAAGTGGTTTCATTTGATCTGAACTTAGAGATTCAAATTTTTCCTTTTGTCAAGACTGCCACTCTTAAGGTATTGTCTGTCTACATATAAGTGAAATACCCTGGAGTATGACGTTAAACCCCAATCAAACAAACAAACAAACTTAAGGTATTGAAGAAGCCTCTTGTGATTTCCAGAAAAACCAACCAATTTATTTCTTTATTTATGTAACTAGGATTGTACACAGCTGTTAGGCCACTTGGTATTTGTCTCAACAGAAACATATTTACATAATAATATATCAGCACAGATACATATATAGAGTAATATTGTGAGAATTGTAAAAGGTTGAGATGACAGAATATTATTATGCATATACATGTATATGCATATACACATATACCTACATAAACATACACACACACATACATACAAATATATATACATACAAACATACATAAATATATATTTCCAATGTACATACATACATACATACATGTACATACATACATACATACATATTATGAATTAATGAAGAGAGAAAAATTTGCTTGCCTCGATACATACATACATACATACATACATACATACATACATACATACATACATGTACATACATACATACATACATACATACATACATACATACATACATACATACAAATTTTTCTCTCTTCATTTATTCAAAATACATACATGCATACGTACACGCATACATACATACATACATACATTGTAATTTGTAGTAAGGCCATCCAAAATAATATATTAAATATTTATGTGTAGTCTGCCTGTCGTGATGTATATGAGTCACATGATGCGGCTCTAGCAAACGCAGGGTGGTTTTTAAGAGGTTTCCTCCTGATTTTCCACCACATTAAGCAAAGAACGGTGTGGAATAAACAATCTATCATCATACAAGGGAAATAACCTCGAGTACAACCATGTATACACAAGTATGGTGTCCAAAATGGTAATTTTGCCTTGCTTTATACGCAATTTTTACAGTTTTCCAATGTCCAAATGAGGCAGTTGTTAAGTTCAGGGTGTCCAAAGGACAGACAGACACCCCTCTGCCTAAGGCTTAAAACCCCAATCAAACAAACAAGTTGAAACAACTCCAAATTTGGCAGTATCAGGAGTTCTGTATTTGTCAGTTTCTATTGTAATGGCCATAAGTTGATGAAGTCACCCATTAACGTCAAACTTGGAATGTAGCTTCCTTCTATTATTATATGATCAAACTTCACCAAATTGCGCACAACAATCACTACTTGGTAAATATTTGTAATTGTAACCTGACACTTTCTATCAATAAAGAGAGTGAAACAACAACAACTTAACAACGAAAAATTCATACATAAACTTCAGCTGTCTTCAGCAATGTAATGATAGTGACAAAAATTCCAAGAGCAAAAAAAGTGATAACTTTAAAAACATAAATCTTGACTAGGCATCAAGTATGAATTAATTTGTGCAAATTTCTAAACTGCAATAATAGTCAGGGATTTCGGCTGAAAAATGTTTTATATTTCCCTTTTCAACTACCAATATTCAATGTTTTATTTAAATTTAATGCCAATTTTTTCCACCCATGTCCTTGTAGATATACTGCCATGACTTCCTTTGGTTGCATTTTGGTTTAAACGTATTATTTGAATGAAACGCATTAGTCATTTTTCATGGCATTGAGAGCAGTGGTTAAGTGGTAAGCCTGTATGCTTACAGATCTGACTTCGATGTACTGTTGACTGAGTAAGTTCGTCTGTCAACCATCAGGTATTTGAAGGAGTAACACGATGTGACTCCTGCAATAGCGGGGGTGGTTTTTATGAGGTTTCTTCCTGGTTTTCCACTGTAATTAGGCAAGGAACAGTTTAAAGTGGACAATCCATCTTTATATAAGTGAAATACCCTTGAGTACGACATTACGACCCTAATCAAACAAATAAACAAGCATGCCATTGATATGAACCCAAACTGCTGTCACAAAGTAAAGAAAAGTCTGTTAACGATTTGATAATAATTTAATTTCATTTTCACGCACCTTTTTCTTTTATGGTTATAGATTGTACTGGTCGTAAAATAGATCCGGAATGGTTGAGCTCTTTAAAAAACCTTCATACGCATGATCAACGACCAAACAATTCAAACATCCCAATATCGTTAAAGCCTGATGTAGAAGTGCCTTTCATCAGTAACCATGGATACATGAACCAATATCATGGCAGAAATGGTTCTGCATTTTCTTCTCAATCCTCTTCATTACAACAACAACAACAACCACCATTTGCTCATTCAGGAAAGTCTCTATATTCTTGTCAGGGATCTTTATCAAACCCCACAACTGAGACATTTCCTCCAAGACAATACCTCCAGGAACCCAACACCAGTCCATCAAAAAGTTCCAGTGTAATTATTCTAAAAAAAGAGCGACCAGATGACGACGGTTTTCTCGCTGAAGGTTCTAGCCGAAATTTGTCTGGTATTGAAAATAAAAAGAGAGCGATGCGCAATGATCTCGTAAACCACCACCATGCCCCGCACTCATCATCCAAGTACATCCGAGTCCACGACAGCCCACCTCCTTTAAAACATGTCTCAGAAGATACCAGTTATCAGAATTCTAATCAGGGCCACTTGTGTGTAGCGAATAAGCTCGGGTCATTTTTGAGAGAGTCCAGTCAAGACAGCCTCGACAACGACATTGATTTTTTGGCCTCGACATCTACAGAGAGTTCTGATGTGCCGGAGGACTTGTCAGTGTCTCATTGCAACTCAACATCCTGGGCCAGCAAACCAATTCCCAACTCTGAGCAACCACTATCAGGTCAGTCAGATCGTATTTTTATTTTTTTTATTTATTTGTCGATGAAGTACCACAATTTTCTTTACTCATCAAAGGGATATTTCGCTGCCGTTAATGGTGTTTTTTTGTATGTCCTGGGCAATGAAAATCCGCTTATGTGATTTCAATTAAAAGATCTACTTAAACAGTGCTGTGTCGGGGTTGATACATTTTTGAAACTCTTGGAAAAATAAAATCAAGTTTTCCAGGACTGAAATTTTCAGGAAAGCCATTTTGCTCCTTGAAAACTCCTGAAAAATTCAGTATGAATGTTGACATTTTATATTGAAAGAATTTTTGAAAAAAATTTAAACTGTTGATTATGCAACTTTAATTGTGATCAATTTGGGGTTCTCTCCAAAACCCCAATATCATGCATGTCAAGACACTCCTTTTGTTTTAACGAAAAGGCTTCATGTCAAATCATTACTGCTAAAGTGCACTAACAGAAATGGTGGAATCCTGGTTGTCTTTTATTAACATAGGATAATTTGTTTCTTATGCAAAGTTTAATTTTCGGATGGTGTTTGGTCACTGTTTCAATAGCTGTAAAATCTAATGGAAAAATAATATTTACCTACTGGATCAAATAAGTTCAAATTAGATGAGGTCTTACAGGAAGCAATCAATAAAAAATGATAAAATGTTGTCTAATCCTCTCCGTATTCAGACTGGGGTCCCCAGGTTTCTTAATATAGCTATACTTGCTTGAAAATGTTAACATTGTGTATTAACAGTCAAGCTGTTTGTTAACTTTTTGTTTAGTCATTTGTTTTTTCATCCACATGCAATCTTTTTAAATGTGTTTCTACATGTCTACACTGGATTCAAGACTGTAATTGTCTGTATACATACAACAAAGCTATTGGTAATTTTCATATCGTATAAGGAATTGTACATATATATACTTAATTTGTCAAATTATCACAATATAGGCTTGTTATTGGTCTTAGGATCTAGATGGAAACATCGCGTGCTTTTAATAAATCTAGAAATTGTCACCCATAACAATGACATGTCTGTGCTGCATATGTCAATTATTTTACTTGGCGTCTCTACCTGTATACCTGGTCTTGATACAGAAAACAATGCAATATCTTGTCATGGTATTTAGAGATTTGTTAGAAGTAGTAACATTATCTGTAGAGATTTACATATACATGTTGTGCTTGGGGTAGTGAATGTCCGCTACCTAGACTCCAGCTGACTAACCTTCTATTTTATAGAAGGCTGAGTGGTCTAGGTGGCCTGCATTTACTGCTGGTGATTCGGTGCCTAACTCTGAGGGTCGTGGGTTCGATTCCCGGACGGGTTTCAACCTGCAAAATTTTCTGAACTGGAATTGGTTCAAACTAAGAAAGTGTTATCCCAAAATAACGAAAATACTGTTAGAGATACTTTATTATCTCCCTTGATAATGATCATGTGAATGCACTCCTTATAAACCTTATAAAAAGTGTATATATTTTAAATAAAGAATCATCTTTTCTTGATGGATTTCTGGATGAATGTCTAGCTTTATGTTTAGCGTGTAACCTTATGCTTATAAATTAGCCATGGCAGAGGCTATATTTTTGGTAAAACTTGGAGGCCCTTAGCAATCTGATAAAACAAGTATTTAAACCCTGTTCCTATCTGACTACATTTCTGTTGAATAAATAGCAAGCAGACATCCATATGTTGAACAAATTTTAACATAAACAATACAAGCAAAATTTGTTTTCCCCTCCTTCAACACAAAAACAAACACTAAAGCACAATTTTGATTTAACTTGCTACAAAACTTTATATATATGACATGACATGGAAATAATTTTTACAAAATTTATTTTCTTTTGAACTGAACCATCTGTGTTTACAGTATTAAACATGATACTATATGAACAAAGCAGCTGTTATATTGATTTTCTTAAAAAACATACATACATGTTAAAAACATGCTTGTTATCTTTTATACCTGGATTTCAGGGGGACGAAACAAAGGTTTTGCTGTAGTGTTACATGTTTAGATTGATTGATTGATTGAACAGTTATCGTCACCAGTGTAAGCATAAAATTTGAATTGTTTTGCTTTGACATCGTTGCTTTGCTAAACTCCACACAAATGGCCCTTTGGCAGAGTGTTTTTGGAGGTAAATTTAAGAGTTTGAGATTTATAGTTGTGTTGTTGGAGAGCTTCTTGAGCCCTGACCTCTTTTGTGCAAGGGATAACACAAATCCAATGTTTGGTGGCATTGTAAGAAATAAATCTTACCTGGTTGTTTGGCTTATAGTACAAAGTATTGTGTTGTGTTCCTGTATTATCTCATTTGTTGACAGTTATGGCTGACCAGAGCTTTCTGTTCCATCGATGTGCTCATAGGTGAAACACAATGTCCATGTTATTGTGTTACTCCATTGTAAATTGCGAAAATAGGAATTAAAAAAATCTCTTTCAGCTGGTTAACTCTTTACTGTTATGAGAATGTATAGGTCAAAATCTGGTTAACTCTTTGTTGCGCTACGAGAATGTATAGGTCAAAATCTGGTTAAAGAATGTATAGGTCAAAATCTGGTTAACTCTTTGTTGCTATGAGAATGTATAGGTCAAAATCTGGTTAACTCTTTGTTGCTATGAGAATGTATAGGTCAAAATCTGAAAAATGGACTTGATCACCTTTTGTCAATTGTTTCTATCAAATACCCAAGACCCTTCAATTTGAGGTAAACAACCTGACAAACAATGGTGGACTGTATTAGATGTCTAGAAACTCACCCATGTTGATGTTTTGTTGTGTTTTTGTTTGGTAGGGGTGCTGCTTTTTTTCTGGATTTCCGGCTTTGAAATTTTATATGCTGTTGTTGTGGATGTAATTGAAAACCTGGTGGTTCTAGACAAGGTTAATACTGTACTGAGAATATAACCGGTTACTCTATTCTTGAATTCTTTGTTGTTACTTACCCTGTGTGTAATCAGTTATACATTGTGTGATTTGATCCTGACCTTATCTGTGGTTATATGGTTACAAACACAGTGCTTCAGTCCTGGGTGCTCTCTGGATAGGAGCAGCATGTCTCAAGCCTGGTTATCTCTTTACCTATCCCTCAGTGAAGCAACATTGCTTTTCTTGTGATAACTTCACCTTTGATGGTTGTGTATTGTAAGCTTGTTACTGTCACTCTGTCGTCATAAGGGGAATACCCATGAGATTAAACCCCAATCAACCCCTCTATGAAACAATTCCTTTCACATACCTTGTTAATAGGTTCACTTAAAACAAATACTTTTCAGTATGTTAATACCACTTGGCAGTTAGATGGAGTTTCCAACTTCCAGGTACTCTGAAAGCTAAAAGGCAACAGAAAGCCAATATGTTTGTGGCGTACTGTGATTGTTCTGTATCTTGTCCTTGTTTGTTGCCTGTGGCGTCTGGTGGTTTCCTTCACCATTTGGGTTGGCACGCCATCATGTGAGTGAAATAACCTTAAGTAGGTCATAAAACCCTAATCAAACGTGAATCAAAATTTTGGTTTCTTTTTCTGTAACTATTCCTGTTCTTCCTTCAGGGTTAACGCTTATCACTACAGTATCATTTTCCAGTGGGTGGAAATCTATGTGTGTATTTATTTACCTCAACCAGGGTCAGAGGTGAAAATGTTCTAATTATGTCTTAATCATAGTGTGGCAAGTAGAGTGTATGTCATTTGGGCTCACAGAAAGTTTACAAGACAATCTTAATTTTAACCAGGGTTTGCAAGTGTGCCGAAATTTCAATGTGCACAGAGCTGGACAGATGCCTTTAAGTCTTTATTAATTGAAGTAACATTGTGTGTGTGAGGAGGGGGGGGGGGGGCACATATTTTGAGTTGAAGCTGACTAAATACCCCAATGTCTGATGTGTGCCAAGTTTTTCTATTTGAGTAGTGTAGTATTCCTAAACTGGTAATGATAGAAGTAATGGGTAATGGGATGATCAACACTGGCATGAGAAATCGTAAACAAATTGTGAACATGCCTTCTGTACCAACACATGCTTCCTGGCTGACATGGCATCACAACTACACAACATTCTGCATTTACAGCTGCCTGGCAAACAGAGTCTGGTGCCAGCTTTAATTATCTCCCTTTACTACAAATATCTGCATTCAATCAAACCCTATTAAGATGAAAAGGAACAGCACCATGACTTGTTAACTTAGGTTATGACCCTTGATTACTATAACTTGATGACCTCTGATATGTAATCTTGTTACCACACTTCACGTTCTGCTGAAAACTTGTGGAACCACTCAGAGTCAAGATAAATGGCTGGAAGTGCACTGATTATTATCAGAGAGCTGTGAAGTTTACTTGCATGAAATAATCCAGTCCAAGCGCATGTAGCCAAGGAGAAGCAGGTGGCTGGTGGGTATATGTGAGTGGATTAACTTTAAGTATAGTTTGATACCTAAAGTCAAACAAGCAATATCCCAAACACAACGCAGGTGTTTTAATTGGGATTCAGCTGAGAACTAAATCTGCTTTGGATGTATACTTTATTCCAGGAGATATTCAATGGATGGACATCAGCCACACGTTCAAGCTAATCTAAATTTGTGTTATTGTTTCTTCCAGGCAAAGAAGCTTCTATAAGAAAATCGTTTGTGTTTTGACGAGTGTGCTTTGAACTGTAAAAATGAGTTACAAGTAAGTTATTCTTTTATTTGTTAACCCCAATATAAACATTTTTTTGGTGATATTTATTCAAAAGATTTTATCAAACATAAAATATTAAAAATCATTTTTATATGCGATTAGAACATCTCTTTTACTTCTCACAATGTTTGTATGGCTTTATTCAGAAGAACAAATATTAATTATTAAATAAATGAGTTGTTTGAACACATAACAACCCTTTTTGTCCCCGGATACTATAATTGGGGCAGACTTAGAAATGGTACTATTCATCCACACTCTGTCGTTTACTTTGTCGTTTGTTCCAAATATTGTGAACACTAAAACTTGGCAGCAAATTCTCTGATTACCTTCTTACATGGAATGTAGCTTTCTCCCATTAAGACAACAGATGGGATTATATTTCACAATTTCTGCAATACAATATGGCCGTAATTGTATAATTTTACCATATTCAAGTCTGTTAGTGCTGTGAACAGGACAACTTCAGAACAGATTTACTTTTAACTTGGAATATAGCTTCCTCCCATTAAGACAACAGATAGTATTGCAGTTCACCATATTCTGCAAAACAGTATGGCCATCATCATGTTATTTGACAACAATAACAGCTGTATGTAACAGCTGTAATTTCACGTACATGTATAATCTTAATACATGAAATGGGGC
>JAQQZZ010137459.1:0-10824 GCA_030265115.1 Mopalia vespertina | reverse complement strand
CGTCACCCATTGGCCTGACACCTGGTCAAATGATACCAATAACCTTCAATACCGCATAAAGTTCCGTCACCCATTGGCCTGACACCTGGTCAAATGATACCTATAACCTTCAATACCGCATAAAATCCCAAACAAACAATTTAAAAAAATCTATATTTTCATATTTTAACACTTGCCCAATTGTTTCAGTCTCATCTACCTAATTATCGTTGTGTCAAGGAATAACTTTGTAATTTTATCATTCATACAATCCGATTTAAAGAAACGAAATTCCATGTTGGCGAGGTAGTGACGTTTCTTCACAAAGCTACACATATTCCTTGTGGATAACTGATCTACATTGCTTTAATCGCCGAAACCTGGAGCCATTTACATCTCAGGAGGTGGGCACCTTTCCAGGTGACTACGGGACAAAACATTTTCTTTCTTAGCTTGATATACCGTGGGTATGACATTATCTACAAATTTGTAACACAACCCCAATGCAAATTAGACTGGCACAAAGCCTGCGATGATTGTTTTTCTACTATTATTGATCTTTTGACAGAATTTTGCCAGGATGTCCTGATTGCAAATATAAGAATGTTGATCTGTTGGCCTCCCTTTTTTGTACTTTCAAAGATCGCCCTCTGGCTTAGGATAGTTTGTTTGAAGGGTGGCACTGCTGTCTTTAGTTCACGTTAATGGGATCGAGTCCGTCTGTCGACCATATTAGTGAGTCACACATTGTGGCTCCAGCAATCGCGTAAAAAGGCAAGGTGCAGTGGGAAGTAGACAATCCGTCTTTTAATTGAAATACCCTTGAGTACGGCGCTAACCCCAACTCAAACAAACAGATCCAACATTATGGAAAAGCTTCAAATCTTAGTTGTGCTAGAGTCAATAATTATTTGAACACACCGCTGCCATGAAAGTGAAATATATATATTCTTAAGCACGGCGTAAAACATCAATCAATTTAAATATCCGTCCCTGGTTGTCATAGGTTGTCATTGCCGTCGATGTTTGTTACCTTCATAGGCCTACTTATAAATAGAACCTGATTATCTAGCGTTCTAAATTTGTCTTTGGAATGAAGCTTTCAATTCTCCATTCTATTTTCAGGTCTCCAAGACGCTGAAGAGCTTCGAACACAATGTATATTTTAAATCAGAGAAAATTCCGATTTCTTGTTGCATGTATCTTTCACGACCGAACCGCAAAGCAGTGGCGGCGGCGTAACGCCCCAGTAAGGCGTCGATGGCATACGTGGCGTCGTGGCACATGCGCATTGCATGTGCATTGCATTGCATAACATTGCTTGACATCCGGCTCGGCCATTTACACTATTCATACCCCGCCATCGGCGGGCATAGAATTAATTCAATCTATCAACACTTTTTTAAACCGCCGACTCCAGACACTCATTATCTGTACTAGTATATAAGACTTGCGTCCCCTTTCTCTAGGGAACAAAGTCCACTCTCAGAACCACGATTATCACGTACAACCTGTGACGTCACGTAGAGGGTGCTGCTCTCCTTCGCTCTTTGACCAATCACAGAGCTGCTTCTCAATTCTGGTTTGTAAAATCCGAAGATTTCCGCCGACGAACCGAAGTTTCCCGACTGCATATTTTTACATGCCCAACGGAAACATGCACGCACAATCAAATAATAAACTTAGAGTGAAATTGCACTTTCTCCTGTTTAAATTCGGACAACTTCTGCTTGTTTTAACTGGTTTGGTGTTTACCATAGACCCGTATTATCTGTGTTATTATTGGACATCTGTAACTGTGACCTTTCGTGAACCCCAATAAGCTTGACCTAATGGAACAGTATTAGTATAGTGATTGCCTTAGATCTCAATATAGCGACAAACAAAACACGGGGAGCGTTTTGGAGATTTGATTATAATTAGATTGCCTTAGTACTTAATAACTCATAGCCCTTACTTATGTACTTAGGTGCGGTGCTTAGCACCTTAGTACTGAATAACGTACAAGCCTTCTTTGTATGTAATACAATATTACTACATAAATAGTAGAGCGGAGCCAAATAACAATAAGTACTTGATAACGCATAACCCCTCATTATTAAGTAATAGCAACTACATGTACGCGCCGAGCTGCTCACTCTATACTACTCATTTATACCTTCTGATTTGTATCTATTCGTAGTAAAGGAGTTAAGTAATGACTGAAATTTATCTTCCCAGAGTTGTACAGTTTTAGTTTCCCCGGTAGCATTATCAATCCTGTCTGGCAACAATGTTGCCTAGCAATTAATCTTATTTACTTCTTTCCAAAATGCATCGCCCTCTGACTAAAGGCAGTTTGTTTGAAGAGTAGCAATGCTATCTTTACTTTCTAACATTATTGAAAAGCTTCACATCTTGGTTGTGTTTGTGTCAATTAATGATAGAAAACACCGCTGTCATATAAGCGAAATACATTTAAGCACAGCGTAAAGTACCAATCAATCAATCAATCAATTAAACCAAAATTCATCATTATTTAAATTTGCATACGCAGTTTCCACTTTATCTGCTCGAAGGCTATTTTCCTCCTTTTACAAGCCCTTAGCCCGACTTTAAATTATCGTCTGGTATATTGATTATAATCGCTGATTGGTCCATTACGTGGGATGCCAGGTGACCTCCAATATAGAAAAGAACTTCTGGCATGGGCGTGTAGGTCTTTTACACAATCATTCCACCCGGGAATGTTAAACTCTTCATTAGTTTAACATTACCCACTGTATCACTACCATCGGCATTAAATATTGCCAGCACGATATCATGATAATATTTGCCTATACTATCTTCATGTTGACAACAAGTACAATTATCACGCAATATTGCATCATATGGCACTGTTATTTCGCTAAAGTATTTACAAAACTGTCTTTATATTGAACTATTTCAACATCGATGAGCTTACAGCAGTCAATATATTGTCTTGGTACAGAATTCTGTCTGTCACACATGGACGATAAATTAGACCAGTCTAAATTGACATAGAGGGGGAGATGATCTGATGACACATATTCATAGAGTATAGGAATATTGGCGATAGATTCATGCAGTGTAATAACACTTTGTGTTCTTACTTTCTGAACTTATCTTGACTACAGTATTCTTTGAGTGACTTCTGTACACTCCATCTTCACAGACTAAATGTAGTACTTCAGTGTAAATTGCACTGCACCTAGCACGGCTATAGTGAAATTGACCCTCTGAATTCACAGTCAGAGAAAATGTTCGTTTGTTTGTTTGTTTGATGGGTGTTAACGTCGTACTCAAGGGTATTTCACTTGTATGACGACTGATTGTCCACTTCACACTGCTCCTTGTCCAATTACGGTGGGTTGGTCACGCCCAAAATGTCAGTTGCCAGTGGTCGTAGGTCGTAGTATAAATCTGTAACCCTCTGGTTATTTTATTAATAAAACAACAAATTAGAGTCGATGCCATGTTTACGTATAGTTAGTGGTAACCTTTCAATGGAGATAGGGGTCATTACAGCCGGGAGCATCGCTTTAATAACCCTCAAAGAACCATTGCTCCAAAGAGTGTAACTGGTTTTATTAATAGCGCATGGTCCGCTAAGCACAATTTGATGCTGCCGTCATTTACGTCGGTAGCCAAGTACTCATGAGTTGGTCTGTATATTTTAATACAACTGACGTATGAGTTTTTAACAATACACCATACAACCATACGAACGTTCATGGTATATCTGGAGACATTGGAAATGTAACCTCTGCACGTTTCCCTAAAAAATAAGCCGATAGGATCCTGTAGGATTTTTTCAAAAATCATTGGATTTTTCTATTGTATCCTATAGCCTTTAGAAAACCTTATACATATGTAGGATGTTTAAATGATCCTTCTGGATGTCCAAAATCCTATAGGATCCTATGAGATTTTTCTCTTAGTGTTGGTTGTCGCACAAATCTTTGATACCATAAAAGTATTTCAAACGATTGTAAGATAAATGGTTAATAAATATCGCGGGAGACCATCAACAAACGGTTTATATTTTAAAGTACGTGTAGACAAATAAGGTGGCAGAGGGTTTAAATATGTTGCAATGCCCAGAAGCCTTCCGGTTGAACTGCAGGATCAGTTGGGGTTATACCAAGACAAATGTCTTTAGATTTTGCGATCTCTAGGTTGTGCTGCAAATTCAGCAAGATGAAGATGTACATGTAAGAACTATTTCCCGTCTTCTTAAAAATAAATAAATTGATTTTTCCATAATAGAATCCATTCTTTTCAAATTGAGGACTTAGCTGCCTAGCTATTAAACGAACATACATTTGGAACAAGAAAAAGCAATACAAATACATAAGACTTAGGTATTTTAATGGCACACAATGAAAGGAACACTAGGTCTAGAGATTTTGAGCTATAAATCGTGTGCATTTGATCCACCGTTTGAAAATCATAAAATACTATACATGATTTGTATTTTTGCGTCATAATTATACATAAATACAGCTGACTGGGTTATGCTGCACATCTGAAATAACTCATGTATTTCTTTCATGTTTATATGGTCCAAAGTGTCTGACAAAAGCCTGTGAACGTTTCAAGACGTTAGACAAAGGCGTTCAGGTCGAAAGAGTAGTTCCCCTTGCTAAACCATGCACCAGTACAGCTTCCCCGAACATAGCTTAGGTGAAATTCTGTATAATTCGAAAAGAAGCATGTGTTTCGTTCATATTTAATTAGCTTTTTATATTGCAACTGATATCACACATTTTGTTAATGTATTTTTTTAATGAACATAATGTATTCATATATGTAGGAACATTAAGTCGTTAGGCTTATCTCGCGTATATTTATTAGATGCATATATTTTATAAATAGACGAGGTTTGTACATTAAACAATATTCATGACAGCGAAAAATGCACAGGATATGTGTACATGTTAGCGTATACAACATAACACTTATATATAGAGACGTGTGGTGTAACTATTGAAGATATTTATAGTTACGGGTACGTCTGTCGTCATAGTCATGTCGGAACATCCTTCGACACTTTCCGTACCGGTACAGTTATCTCGGAATGAATGGAAGCAATAATATTACACGAAAACGTGAAATGTTAACCGCCGCATGTTTTGTTCGCATGTGTGGAAATCAACCGATTTGCATTAAAAAAAAAACAACATCAAACAAGCCCGTTTCTCGGGTAAAATCACATTTAAACAAAAAACTGTTCCTTTTTTATGTATGACTTGTTGCAAATAATTCAAATTTCGTCCGTTGTAAGTATTTTAATAATGATGTAGCTCAACACAGGAATAGCCCGCAGAGGTAAACAATAAACACGTGGATAACTCAGTCAAATGTGCTCTGGTCCCTGTCTCCTACAATGACCCACTTTACATCAGAGATTATTTACCGTACGGAAGAGGTTGTTCAGACATGTCGTCATAGTGTGGCAGCGGACGTCGGATCCGGTCAGTGAACCTGTTGTCGTACCACGTGGGCAATGTTTCACAGGAAAATATGAAGGATACTTAATTAAATCAAACAGTTTTGTTTACAGGAAGTAGGCTCTATTTTGTATTCTTTTTGGGAGTTGTAGCAATGTCAGAGAACCATACTTTGTATTGTAGCGCATTAAAAAGGCAACCATATCAAGTTAGTTATATCTGGGATGAGTATGTAGCGGAATTTGAAACGCCGCTACCTTTCGAATCAGTGAACCGTGAATTTGTTACACGGCTAGCGCGGTCCAAACGACACCTTGGGTGTGTTGGTTAAACATATGAAGTCTGCACAGTAGGCCAAGCTAGCCCTAACTGGCACTCCATACACTGCACATGCCCACTGAGCAGACTTCATATGTTTGACCCATTCTAAAATAAAATCAATTCTACTTCCTATGTCGAGACATTGACTCTAACATACACCCGGGCCATCTTGTTTTGCACTTCTTTAATTTGCTGGGCTCTGGCATACGTCGCCCGTAATATTGGCGGAAATTAATGCGCGATGGCCTGGCAAAGCCTACGAGAGTTGTCTTAGTCTCGCCCACTATAGGAACTCTCGCGAGAATACGATTGATGTTTGACCAACACGCCCAATGTGTCGTTTGGAACGAGTTAACCGTGTGACACATTCACGCTTCGCTGATACGCAAGGTAGCGGCGTTTCTAATTCTCTCAAAATACTCATCCCAGGTTATATGATAACGGGCAGCAGTATGATTCAGATTACACCCCATTCCTTACCAGTAAAGACCTGTGTGTTTGCGGGTTAATTTGATCAAGTTTTAGCGGCAATTCTTAACGTTATTTGAAGTGTATAACGGCGTGCCCACCCAATGCCTGTAAGAAATATCCTTCCACGCCACCGACAACAACACAGGGCACTCAGGAACAAATCAACTTCCTAGTTCCGAGGGTGTCATGGCAACAGGAAACTCCTGTGGGGTAAAATGCACGCAAGAACAGGAAGACACATTAAACCAGTACGACCTATGCTCATTGGACACAGCGGGTGGTTGGAAGGAGCTTCATGCTGCCCTGGTGCTCTGAGCTAAAGGGGAACAGGGAGCCGATCTGTTTGTGGTGTCTTTATTGCGTCTTGTTATTGTCCTGTATTTGTCCCGTCTTGTCTTTGTTGGTTGCCACTGGTGTCGAAGGTGGTTTCCTTCAGCCATTGGGCTGGCACGTCGTCATATAAGTGAAATGCCCTTGAATACGACATTAAACCCCAATCAAGCAAACAAACAAACATTAGATACATTTTGGACAGTGTCAATCATGATGGATAATCAGACATAAACACTTGACTTTTCGTGGCTTCCGTATATTTATCAGTGTTGCATGCCTTTTGTGGTTGAAACATGATCAATATCCATGACTGATACTGGACGTAACTCATGAGCGCAAATATGGATATCGGCTGATCTGGTGTTACGACGTTGATATTATTAGCTAGTGACGGTTTTTCGAAGGGTGTGCGGACTTTTGTCACCGTCCTGCAATATCGTATGAGGTTGCAGGGCGGTCATAAAAGTCCGTATACCTTGAGAAAAATCGTCTATAGCGAATGTATTAACCGTCAAGCTACAGTACATGCGATTTTATTCACTTCAACCGTAAGAAAATAGGTTTTGAGTCAATACGATTTTTGTTTGCCTTCCGATTTACCTCCATCCAACGCGATTTCAGGCTCAAGGGTCAATGATGCTACAAAAAGTGCCACCAAAAATATGTTTCCGATATGTTAGCCTCATTAAAATTTAGCAATTGTAAAGCAGATGTGTTTTTAATTATATCAATCTAACATAGAATTCTATGATATGTTTAATTAAATTTGGAAAATTTGAAGTGGAGGCGGCCATGTTTGTTTTTAGATTAACAGTGAAATCTTGTGAAATGAGAAATCTCCCGAGTGTACAGTATTTTACCAATCAGAACACGACGAATTTGGGTGACGGATAATAATATTTCATATTAACTTTTTTCGAAGGGTGTAGGGATTTTCTGACTGTCCTGCCATCTCAGATGACCTGAGCCAAAGGAAAAAGGCTGTATTGGCTTGCAAGGACAGTCATACAGGGTGCAATCTGATTAACTTTACACGAGAAGAAAGTACGCTGGCCCTAAAGATTATCTCTTTTTCTGTGTTCCGAGTCACAGCCCCGAAATTGCAAGCGCATCCAAAAGGTAAATTACGCTGCAAACTAGAGAATCCAAAATGACGTTTCCGATATTTTACTCTCACTGAATTTAAGCTATTTGTAAACAGATACGTTTTAAACATTGTACGTGTCAACCACTTTGCAAAAGTGATTGAAAACACGCACAAGCAAATAAATACCCAGAAGTTGAGTAAAGGTCATCTTCGAGAGCCAAGGGGATGACACGCGATTTTATAGTGGGTTTTGATCCTGTTTAGAATTTTTTTAGAAATATTTTTATTCATATTAAGCGAATAAAGGGTGTAAAGTGCTTCCTGTTTAATTAGGGAAAAGGCGGATGGTCTTTCACTCAGAAGACGACGGATTGTCCATTTTTATTTGACATTGTCCCTTGCTAAGATACGGTGAAAAACGAGAAGAAACCTTGTTACCCATCACGAAAGAATGTTAGCCTCATTGTTAAGATAAATCACTGACATCGATAGTATGTTACTTCGTGTATTACTTCAGATAAGATTTACGCTTTGTATTGGCCTAATACCGGAATGTTACCTTGACATGCCGGTATACTTTGTGTTAAACAAAGTATATAGATTGTCATCACAGTAACTTTGGAGTACTTGCTCAAGACAGTTACGATGAATATAATAGTTAGTTTTGTTCTTGAGAAAAGCATTTATACATACATGTATGTAATCAGGGAATGAGAAAAAGGTTCCCACAAGATTAAAATCACACAGGATGCACGTATAGGGACATTATTCCAAAGAAATTAACTACAATGAGCTTTTTTCATTTTTATTTCGATATGTTCAACCTATCGCAATTGATAATAAATTCTTTTAAATGTTTTGAATCGTTCTGATATCCAGTTGCCAAATCAATTGAAACTTGCGGTTTCGGAAAAGAACAGCCTGAAATGAATCTCATTTAGTATGGTAAATCCTTGTAACATTTTATTCCCTTAAAGGACAAGACCACCCAAAAACCGTGTTTTCTACATAAGTAATAATTTTTCTGTCAAATGCAATTAAAAAATTAAGATTTTCCTAACCTGATCATAACTCTAGTTATTATCCATTAAAGAGGAATACTGGAACCACTTGAATCATCAAATCCTGTGTACAGCAGACTTTACTGATCTATCATTGGATAGTTCAAACTGGCTGACCAACCAGAGTGCAGGAAAACTTAGCAGCACAGGATTTGATGACTCAACTGGTGCTTGTGTTGCTCTTTAATGGATGATAACCAGAGTTACGATCAGTTTATGAAAATGGAAATTAATGTATTGTATTACACACAAAAAATGTTACTTATTTATAGAATATGGTTTTTGGGTGGTCTTCTCCTTTAAGTGCTGTCAGAAACCTTTTGTCCACAGTAAGTGGGAATAAGAAATACAGATAACTACGAATATTGATTTCTGTAAATTGGCAGAGAACCCTCTCTGTAGTAAATGTCAATGTATCGATGATTATGACCACTTTTTCCTAAAATGTATACGTGAGTTTTTGGGACAAAATGGCAGAATTTTTACTCTGCATTAGTTTTAACAAACCGTAATCACTAAAACACATTGCTACAGGTCACAAAATAGACGAAGAAGATTATAACGAATTGAATATTATATCAACCCTTGTTGGATTTTGAATTTACAAAAGCTACATATATTAAGGGAACAAACAGTAACAGAAGTAAAGATATGGCCGAAGTTAAAATCCGAAATCAAACGATATGAGTATACTATGATGTACAACACTATCTTGCCCAAGAAAACTATGTACAGAGTTTACAAATATATATCCAGTCATTGATATGGTTCATGTAATAGTTGCTCAAGCATGATGTTCTGTAATATAATGTATATATTTCTTTTTTTTTCGAAAGGAGAAAGATGAGCATAAAATGTAATTTAATGTACAACAAATATATATGAGAATAAAATTTTATTCGAAAGAAAAAAAAGAGAGCCTGTGTTTCACAATAATGGAGATCTCTACTTACGAAATATAAATAAATGTGAACTAGCCATTTAAAGACGATAGACATATTGTGGCTGATTAAAACCTGAGAAATGCGAACTGTCGAATTTTATCGAGTTTGTTCTCGGTCAGATTGAGTTTTTGAAGAATTTGACCGCCAGTGGCGGACGAGTAGATTGGATCTTAATACTTTTTGACAACCATGATGGTTTAATGTACTAAATAACTAGCAATGCACGGATCTAAACTGTAAGACTGTGTTACAGACTTAAGAGTTGTGGACAGTTTTTTCCAATTAGTTCTGGGAGCTTTATTTAGGAAAAAAACGGGTTTGATATAATTTTCAGAACTCATGATACTACTAAAATAACCTTCTTAAACAAAATCAATTGGAATTTGTTTTGTTTTTAGCCACAAAGCTATTTGATCATTTATATGCTTTTGAATCATTAAAAAAAATTTATTAAAAAACAAATTTTACTCTTTCAAACATTGGGGTTAATTAATCTGACAAATTATTTTAAAAAAGAACTAACGAAGCTTGTAAACGCTAGTTAACTGCAATCAGAAACGCTTATCTATAACAACGTTTTTTAACTAATCGTTTGCGGAACCACCGTGAGATTGTCAGCCACATGCATCGTTGTAAACAGGACTCTCACTCACAGTGTATCACAGAACAATGAAAAGTTTTGATATTGAGCCTTCCAACAGTATCACGCTCCGAAATCTGCATGGTTTTCTTTGTAAGAGTTTTCCTAACCAACTGTTGACAACCTGACCTATGTCAGTGATAAGCATTTTAACTGGAGTTCTACCATGTCGAAACATCCTTCGACACTTTCGATACCGGTACAGTTATCTAGAAGGTGAATGGAAGCAATAATATTACACAAAAACGTGTAATGTTAACCTCCGGATATTTGATAATTTGAATTTAAATTAATTTTTATATCCAGTAATTGCGTTCTTTGTTTTTGCTACAGCTTGAACCCCCACGAGTATTTACCGTGATTAGAATGAACAGTAGCGCGCAAATTAGAGAAGATAAACACTAATAACAACAGAAGAAAGAATATAAAACGTCTCAATCATAATAAAGGCCACAGAACTGTGTATCAAGTGATATATGTTGAGTGAAGTGTACAAGATAAACAGGCTTATATTTTCTTCATTTCATCGTTTACA
>JAQQZZ010137448.1:0-13378 GCA_030265115.1 Mopalia vespertina | reverse complement strand
AGAAGTTTCTTAATAAACCTTAATCTCGATTTGTGTTATGGGTAACCTATAGACATCTCGAGAAGGTAATGACCATATCTTTTAAATATACATACACTATGTCTGTTAGAGAATGGAATTAGATTTTTTTTTGGCATATTAAACACTGACTTAGGTTGATCATCAGTGGTTATTATTAGCTGGCTAGGATTTCGGCATAACGACCTATCTTTAAATTGATTTGCTTTCACTTTCACATACGGTCGAATGACAAAAAGGTATCGTACGATATTTTACATATATAGTATCCTTAAACGTGGTATAAAAAGTATTGTAATATACCATGTGTCGTACGACGTTCTGGGAAATTGGCCCTGGTCCTTATACACGGTATATAGAGTAAATTGCAAATTTTTAATCGCGACAGAAAATGAAAGATAAACAAAACGGTTCTGATCAAACTTACATTGGAATAAACTTCTCGAAGGTCGGGTAATCTCGGAGTCATTCGGTGACGAACTTTTCTTTTGTACGCCTTTCCAAGGATATTGCTCTTTTCTAACCTTGCTTCGTTCTTGTCCTTGTCAGTACTTGATTCATCTTGTGGCTTTTCTTTCATTCTGTTAAATTGTTCTTTGACGTGATCAAGTCCACGGATACGAATAATATTAAGTGCTAGCTTCCAATGAGGCTGGTTACCTCCATTTAGAACTTTCAACGTTGTGGAGGATGCCACTCTTCGGAGCTCGCCTGGGATTTTCGGAGAAAGAAGTCGCGGTACTAGCTGGCTCGGTAACTGTTGCCAAGGCTCCCCGAATGTCCCGATGTACCGCCCACAAAGAGTCCAAACCCGAACAGAACAATCATCACTGCTCGATATAATCAATCTGCGTTCAGGCACGTATTCTACGTGGCGGACAGCTTTTGTATGTCCTTGATAAGAAATTATGACTTTAGGGCTTTTAAGTGTGATTTTGGGACAGCTGGCTTGGGGAGGGGGTCTGTTCCAGTGAGAGTCAGGCATACCTTCCAACGTACTTTCTTCTCCACCACCGTCTCCCTCTTCAGTAGTTATACAGTAGTTAGAAATATCCCATATTTTTATATAACCTGATGTATCACCTGTAACTAGATATCTGTTTTCTGTATCTGATACCATTGCTCTGACACTATCTCCAATTCTGTGACTAGCTCTGAATTGTCCCAATAATCCCCCTTGATGGTGTATAGACCACGCTCTCACCCAACCTTCAGCTCCACTAGCAAGAATATTTGCAGTGCTTTTCTCCGTCTCGCGGGTAGGAAGGAAAATCATGCATTCGACTGCTGCTTCGTAGTGTTTACACACTTTGTCATATCCGCGTCTTGATTTGTTGTCAAGCAAACTTTCTTCCCCATCGGTGACCACAAGTTTACCTCCTTTGACACTCAGGGCTGGGAGAAGAGGATGATTAAATAGCTGTTCCGGACCAAGATAAGGCTTTTCTCCTGGAGAAGCAGATTTTAGCATCACAGTTTTTCGTCGAGCTCGACGTAGTCGCTGACCAATAGTACCTGAAGGAGCGACGGGTTTTTGTTCAATATCAGCCTCTTCGTAAGTTTCCGGAGAATCTAAAGATAAGGTGCTCTCAATTCTTGGCAAATTTGTATCAGCCATTGGTTTGTGGCTCTCATAAGCATTCATTCTGCAATAGATCTGTCCAGTTTCTCGGGACCAAACCAAGATATCACCATCATAAGACCCAGTGGCCAGAATGTTTGGAGAGAGGAATGCCATACAGAGAACGTCATTCCGGTGGATAGATCGCCAAGCTTTATAATCGTCATTGGTACCACTTTCAATGAAAACACCCACCTGTCTGTTCCACCCTGTTACATATATACGATGAGACGCGTGAAATACAGACGTTATTTCTTTCCCATCAGGAACTTTCAGGTCTACAATACAACAGCCATTGTTATAGTTCCAGATTTTTACCGTGCCATTCTTTGCTCCAGTAATCAAACGACGTCCGCCGGAATCAAATGACATAGCTGTTATTTCAACAGGAGTTACAACACCATTTTGGGTAGTTTTGTGAGCATTCAAAAACTGCATGGCTTTATCTCCCGTATTAATGTCCCACACTCTAACGACAGACCCTTCGCATGCCGTGACAACTTGTTGAAAGGCGCTGTTGAACAGAGCAGCACACACAGGCTTGTCATGGGTCAATACGTCACTGAATTTTTCCTCCTCTTCCTTCTTTTCCAGAACAACCAGGTGATCTGTTGCAATTATAAGAGTTTGAAGTGCTGGGTTGAAATAAACTGCACTTATTGGCACTGCTCCCATATTCATAGCCCTGCCACTTATCTTCTGTAGGATCTGTTGGTCAGCTAGGTCATGAATACACACCGTCTTGCCTCTGTCTAAACTAATCACGTGGTTTTTCTCCCCATTAACAAGGATGTTTATAATCGGCTGGTTATGTGACTTTAAAACGAAAATCGCCTTTCCGTTAACATAAGGATTCCATACTCTGATGTAATAGTCCATTCCTCCTGTCACAATTATGTTGTTCTTAGCACAGAAGTCGAAGCACAGAATTCCTTTTCTTAGCCTAAAGTATGCACACGTTTTCTTGTTCTCGAAATCCCCAACATACATAGCAGACTCTTCTGCGGCACAGCAAGATACACAAGATGACAATTCTGGAACATACTTCACCTGGCACACCCAATCATCGTGAACACCAAGTTGGCGGTAAAACTTAACACCTGGTACCAGTCCACGTTGAAGTTCAGACAATGTAAGTTTTTTACATTCCAACTGTTGTTTTGTGCGCCCAGCTCCAATCAGACTTCCTGAAGTAACATTTTGGAAAACAATTGCACACACATTTCCCGCCATATCGCCCCATAAAAGTATAGCTGTTTTAGGCTTGGCAAGGTCTACCCAATAATCCATACAAGTTGCGCAATGTTCCAAACCTTTTATATAGTATTTTTTAAAGAATTTTTTTGCACCAAGATCGTATATCATAATGTCTCTGTCCGTCGAGGTGATTGCTATCATATTGGAATTGGGTAAGCATACCATATCAGTCATCCAACATGGAGTCATTCTATCACGGTTTTGGTCCACACGGTATGATTTCTGAAGTTTTAAACTAAGTGACCAAAAGCTGACTGTTCCGTCCTTTGTAATTGTCACGTACCGCCCACTGCTGTGGTCGATCCCCACTCCTCCCGGTCCGCTCTTTCGAGCCGACGAGAGAAATATCACCCGTAAAATAGTGTCTCTGTGTCGGCTGTATATCTCACGGCGCTCATTGGGAAAAGGTTTCTCTTTTAACATATGTAGCATGAGACTTTTCTCTTGAAACTCCAATAAAATGTATGTAACAAACTCTTCCCAGTCTACTGTGCCATCGCAGTTAGCATCTACTTTCATGAACAATAATTCCAGTTCACGTAAGCTGAGTTTCTGTCCTATGGTGGACCTCATGGCAATGTTGAACTCTTCCATATTGAGACCATTTTGACCGTCATCATCCGCACTTTCGAATATTTTCTTCAGCTGAGCTAAGCGATCGCCAATAGTATTATCTGGTAACTCAAACTTGTGTCTACCAGAGGTTCTGCGATATGAGGCTGAGCTTTGCCCTCGACTGTTAGAGCTCCTTTGCCTGGAGTTCTTACCGTATCTGCCATTTGGCGACGATTCCTTGGACGAATTGAATAGCACATCCATGTTTGAAGTTTAAGTAGCTGAATGCGATAGCGCCATCACGCTATGACACATTCAATACAACCCAGCGACATGATGGAGAGACATTTATGACGTCAAATTTGTTTTACTCAGTTACTTGGATACGATTGAGTTACGTGTCTACGTTATCAAGTCATAACGTCACAACGAAAAACCGAACGTCATAGTTCAAAACGTGTATTTGAATATTTATTAAGCAATTAATGTTACGTCATAAACAATTGAGAATACGCAAATTTAGTATTGGGATACATTGTTTTGTGAACCTAAAACAAAAGAAAACTGTGAAATTTCTACACGACATAGACTTTGTTTATTAGTTGATTAGAAAACAGGCATGCCCTAAGGGCGACGATCGTTTGACGTCCGAGATATTGGCGCAGTACATTCGACGACATTTGAATGTCAGTTGTTCACAAGTGGATTAACTTTAAACCATTTTGTACAACGCCACGTCACAATTGCGTTTCTTTGTGACGTTACAAATTATTTGTTTGTTTGATTGATTTGGGTTTAACGTTGTATTTTTTTCACTCGTATAACGACGGAATGTCCGATTTCCCTTCTGCCTTACCTTAATACGGCGGTATGTTTATCAGTTGATCTAATAAACAATGCATATCATAATGGCTGAGGTCGTAAGTCACCCGAGATGACGTGCGATATATCACACGATATTGGACACCGATCTTTCTGACGTCACTGACATATCGCACTGACGTCATGTTTGTGTTGCATAAACATATTTCACTGCGCGTCACAAAGAAAAGAACTCACACTGACGTCATCTATTTCCGTAAGCGTCACGTAACGTAATTAAGTAAAATTGAGCGATTGAAATAAATCAAACATAAATCTCCTATAAATCTCCGATGGTCGAATATTTTGTTTTAATTTTAATTACTTGGACAAGTGGGTATATAATAAATAGGTTATTGGATTGTATGGCTCTGTATGGACTCGCCCTGGCGCTGGGAAGCCGCTCGCAAGCTCGCAGGTTCCGACTCGTCCATACAGAACCATACAATTCAAAAGAGGTGAATGCCAAGTGAGCCTATGGTAGAGATTGCGCCAAAACTGGAGATCGGTACAAATTTGGAATTATAATGCATTGTTAAGTTAAGATTGTGAGCCCTATTGAAATGTGACGGATTTACACAACGGACGCATGTGTCTAGTGGTATAGCCGCCGTTCTCGATAGACAATGAACAAAGTTTACTACTCGCCTGGGTTTTTTTTAAGGCCTTCTCTTTTCAAATCTATTGTATTTGGGGTTTGTTTTAAGATTGTGATCGCTGCGATTTGAGAATTTCGGTAATTAATGCCTTTAGAGACACGACAGTTACGAGCCGAGCGATCACAAACTTCGAACGAAAGCAACAAACCGATTATTAGTTTTACAAAATGACAACGGATTTGAACGAGAAGACCTTAAATACCCAAGGCGAGAAGTAATTTTTGTTACCTTTTGGTTTATTTCTGGATTTTCGGAAACTTCATTTCCCACGGATCTTCTCTTTTTCAATAGCTTGGTAGGTTTAACAAGAACGGGCGGCTACCAGCTTTAGAAACAAGTGTATGTGGTTTACACCACAATTAGAAAAGTTATTGGCTTTTTTAATTAAATATACACTTTTGTTAACAGTGATTTATATAATTACAATGAACTGAATATATGTCTCAGTCATATTTATGACCATATCGAAATACAAATGGCTCTATCGATGTAAAATTCAACGAATTTAAGTTATCTCTCCTTTCTTAATTTTATGCTAATGTAAACGCTATAAAACTAAAAGGTTGCTAAATGACCAAATGTTGTTTAAGTGGTAGAATTATTTCTGTACCCTTATTATTAAGGTGTCTCAAGGGTAATTTTAATAAAACAAAATCATGTTTTAAATCTAAATTTATGATAAAATGATTAGTGAAGAAATTTTACGAACTTGACTCGTCGTTTCAAATTTTAGACCGAAAGTGGGTACTTTGTGCCTTGAAAATTTTGTTGAACTGAATCCTAATCATATAAGACTTTGTTCCTGCATGTTGTCTCTACTGGCAATGTTTTCATAAAAAGTTGATACTTTTAATATAAATTCGGATGTTATTCGACCAAAGGATAATAAACTATATCAAGTTTGCGAAATATAATTATTGCAATATCTTGACAAATATTTTCAGTGCGCACGATTCGCTTCAACATACAAACGGATAGAAACAGTACGGTATGTGGGCTTTATGCTGATAACTGAAATACTTAAATGTCTCCGGAATGCTTATAATGGTAACTACATGTATAGATCTACAATTAGGTGCTGTATGGACCCTCCACATTTTCTGTGTCCTATATTGCTGAATCTTTTTTAAAAAAATTCACTTACGTTTGACCAATTTCTTTTATTTTATTGTTAGCTTTTGCATGTCATTTCCATGTTAACAGTTTAATGGATGTTGTAAACGTATTGGTTATTTTACTTATTTTACGATGATGATATTTTTTAGTATGTTTTTAATTAATTATTTAATACAACCAATGCTTTTCTTTGTTCTTAGTTGTATTTGCAACTAAAACTGGTAATTTAATGAACACAATGAACACAGCTTTCCAAAATGTCAGCATTTGGGGTATTTTTGTTCACACGGTATTTTTACACATTTTTTTTGCAAATAGCAATTGCCTTAAATATAGGGAATGCTTCGAGGCCGTCATCCATATTATTTATACTTTTGATTTAAATTTAAATTTAAACTGCAGATGCCTGGTTGGAAATAAAAACATTAACACAGGACTATGACACAACATATTTGATGAAAACAACCCAAGACGATTCGAGTCGCTGCAAAATAGAACCAAATCTTATTACTTGCAGGACTGTGGGCTGTACTATAAGAATATGTATAGGCCTACCAAAATGATGTTCATTTGAGCGATCTAGCGATCCCTACCTTCCTCCAATTTGCTTCCCGCATTAAAATTTACAACACGTGAGGTAATTCAGTGGCGTCCGGCACACAACCTCAGATGTCCATTTCAAATAAAGCAAGATAACACGGTGAGTCAAGGAAAACGATTGGCTTGCTGTTGCCAAATTTTGGGAAGCGGTTATAGAATTCGTCATTTTATAAGCACGATCAATCCAATTAAAATCAGATCTCAAAAACGCTCCCCGTGTTTTGTTTGTCGCTATATTGAGATCTAAGGCAATCCCCCTACTAAAACTGTTCAATTAGGTCCAGCTTACTGGGGTTCACGAAAGGTCACAGTTTCAGCTGTCCAATAAAAACACAGATAACACGGGGCCATGGTAAACACCGAATTCAGCCAAATAAAGCAAAAGTTGTCCGATTTTCTTCTGTGTTAATGTTGTAAGTCGCATGTAAACGGGGGAAATCGAATTCTTCTCAAAGTTTATTATTTGAATGGTGTTTGTTGATTGTGCTTGGATGAATCCGTTGGTCATGTAAAAAAACGCAGTCGGGAAACTTCGGTATGTCGGCGGAAATCTTCGGCTTTTACAAACCAGAAATGAGAAGCAGTTCTGGGATTGGTCAATTTAAGAAACCAATCGACATTATAGGGGAGTGATTGCATTAGATCTCAATATAGCGACACACAAAACACGGTTCCAAGCGTTTTTGAGATTTGATTTCAATTAGATTGATACACATGTAGGCATACAACAGCATTTCATTCACACTATATTTTAGAGTTGGACACGTCTTAACAACAGACCCTGTGTAACGTAAAAGTGTAACATTCTGCAGAAATGATAGAACAGGGAACAAAAGTGAGGAAGAACATGCAGTCTGAAGAAAACGAAATTTACTGTTAAAACGTCACTCAAATAACAAAACCAAAGATTAGGAGGATTTAGGCAATATAAACATAAAACTGTCTTTTCATTTGGTGAAAATCAAAACGATGTTGTAATAGGTACTTTGAATTTAATTTTGTTATGCTACTTTATTCTGTTTTTGAACTAAATTATAGAAGCTTCAGGCTTTGTGGCACCAAACTTGAAAACTGTTGGACAGGCATCCGGCTTTAAAAGTGGTATAATGTTCAATCCAAATCATTAATACCTTAAAAAACTGAACACGATCTTGACAGCAGGAATGGTCGAAATGTTCAGAACACAGTCTTGAATGTTTGAACGGCCTGTATTTATCTATTTTCAACAAAACTAACCATTTTTTGCCTTAGTTCACAATCTTTAGGAAATTCGTGGACGCTTAGTTCCCCTCCTGGGTTTATATCAGATCGAATGGAGCAACTATAAGCTATACAGTAGACCATATCTGTGTACTCCAGATGACAGACGGCCACAAGCTGGTATTCTATGACGTCATAGCCAAGAACGATAATTCGGTGCGCTTTTTGAAAGACGGTCAAATAATAAGGTCAAATAGATTCGAGGTGTTCATGTCTCGCTAAATTAAATTATTTCAGATCAGTTTTTTGAAACTACATGGTGATATTTTAATCATTAATATTCTTATCACGTAAATGCTTTGTTCGCATTAAAAATAACGAATTATGTTACATGTCGGCTTTAAAGTACTTTAAACCGCTTTATAGACGAACGTGGAATGCCAAATACTGTAACTAACTGGAGTACTGTGTCGGGTGGCTTTTATCTTTTTTTACAATGCAATCTACATGATGTTGTACAATTCGTGGAGCCGATTTGAGTCGAGTACAAAAATTGTTTATCATCCATTTGCTATGAATACCCTTTTCTGTAGGTTATTACGAGGTAGGCCTAACGACATCTCCTCACAATCTTTTCCTCACGTGATTTAACGAGAGATAATTTTAAAAACAACAACCGATTTAGTTGAATAGTTTTTATTTACATTCATTAAACTCCGAACAGAATATCGTTCGTTGAATATTACATGATTATTGTTTCTTTCACACTGTCGAAATCGTTAAGTATCGATTGATAGATTGGTGTTTTGCGCTGTTCCCAAGGGTATTTCATTTAATCTGACGGCGTTGTACGCAACAGTAATTTCTACACTAACACAGCCATAAAATGTGAAGAGTTTTGTTCTGTTTGGGAAATTAAGGTTCCTCCAGTGCCAAGTAAAACAGCATGTCTATACTTGAAACATACTTCCCCCAGTCAGGAGGCTGAACACTATTGAAGGAAAGCGACTATCTTTCACTAGTCAGTAAAAAGATCATGTGATATAGATCTATAACAATAGCTGTTATAGAAATAAATATACTTATGTAAAATTTTCGCTTAATTTTTTCATTTACCGTTAGTTCATCGTGAAACATATATATTAAATTCCGGATAAATCCCATTAAAAACGGAAATTTAACAAAATGTCAACAAAATGACTATACATGGACATTGAAGACGAGCTTTTTTTTCAATCATCGTTTGTTAATCGTGAAACATGAAATTTCAAAAAATATCCACAAAATGACTACACAGGCTTTGATGACGAGCATTTACGCAGCAATTCTTCCACAGCTCCAATGTTCTTCTCTGCCATACTTTGCTGGAACTCGTATTTGATGGCTTTCAATGTATCTGGGAACTGCAAGACATCAAGAGTTACTCCTGCTAAAATCTTCCCTTCCGCTATCGTCCTGTCCTGTGCTGACAAACTACCTACGATAACATAAAATTAGCATGGTTTTATTATGTCTCTGTGTGAACAATATCGGTTTAATTTTTTGATAAATGTGTATAATAGGCCTAACCATCCACCACGATTAATCTCAAATGAATCCAAAGAAGTGTATGTTGTAATGATAAATCAATGCTTATTGTCTTTCAACAATTACTTAAACATGATCAACTCATACACCGGACAAAAAAATTCCATAACATCTTAAAGAACAAATTAAGCATGTTTTCCTCGAATAAAGCACCAGCGGAATATTCCATCCATTCAAAGGAAAAAGATACATAAGTTTGTCTCGAAAGCAACGATTATTCCAAAAACATTTATGGATTATCCTAAACATGTTAAGAACAATTCAACACATTCAACATTAAAAGGGTTAAGGAATTGTTTCCATAACTTTTTTTAAGGATTTTGTTTTACAGTATAATTATTGAATTCAAAGCTTCTGTCGGTAGGACTGCATGTCTTCGTCAAACAAATGATAGCTTATACATGATGTACACGATCGACCTGTTTTTGATAAATTGCCGTACCTGCTGCTGTGGTGAACTCTCTGGAATGGTTGATCAAACCTTGGCCAATGCCAAACAATGGGTGAATGCTGGGCACCACATAGGATACATTACCCATGTCAGTGGAACCACAGGATGTTGTGTTGCTATCCCCAAATTTTACCCCTAGGCGTGAACAGTTATTCACGTACAAATCTGTTAAAGTCATGTTGTGAACCATATCCAAATATGGATGATTTTTGTAGTCAATTTCTACCTGATAAAAAATATGAAAGAAAATATGCAAGATATACAGCGACTGTGATTAAATTGGATTAATTGGGGCTTTTCGACATAATTAAGGCTATTTCACTAATGCAAATATCTATAAATCTGAAAGCTAAATCATAGTTGTCAATTTTTATCACATTAATTTATCGTTAACATAAATTATTGACCATTGAGTTGGTTGCATCGAAACAAAACTGATACGGTCAGTTTAGAGAAAATACATGAGGACGCATTACGAAAGCATGGTATATTATGATAGCTCCTCGTCATGCAAATGTTTTGATCAACTATCCTGGCTATCAATGCAGTTAAATGTGCAATAAGCTTCCGAACAAGGTAAAAACAATTCTAGAACTTTACAGTTGCCGGGTTTTTAAATAAAACAAAGACACATTGTATGATTTTGTGAATATGTTTTGAGATTGGATCAACTACGACTACAATTGCAACAACTAATTAATAATAATGTTTTATTGTTCATGTCTCTAAAATAAAGAGATATATGTGTGCGTGTGACAGTGTGATTACTTTTTAGAAATATATATATGCGTGTAAATTATTTGTTTATATAGATTGATTACATTAGCACTGTTCGCGCTAATATTTTCAAACATCGATTAAATTAAATTATCTTATCTTGTATAATTACTAGCCTGACGGGGATACCAAAGGGCGAAGGAAACTTGCATTGACGGTATGGTTACAAAGACAGGCCAATCACAAGACGCAACATAAAGACACAACAACGGATAGGCATCGTGTTGCCATTAAGCTCTGAGAGCAACAGGTCAACAAGAAGCTCCCGCCGGTCACCTGCTATATCTGTTATATAACTTGGAAACACGGTAAAGAAGACAAGCAAATATTATGACAGTACACTATAGTGTATCGTTATATAAAGAATGTAACTTTTTGGCGATAAAGAATTACAGTCTAATTTTCAAATGTTGCCACTTAACCTCAACCAATTGTTCGATTCGATGCAAATTTGAAAATATTTTTATACGAATCTCAAGAAGCCGGCGTTAGAATAACGTACAGTGCACCCTGTAGCCAGTGCTGCTCCTTTGATACACACCGTGGCTTTATTGGTCAAATCAAGAAGATCAACTGCTGTGGGCGCCCGGAAATAATACTCCATCGAGGTCACTTCTGGTATGATGTTCGGTTTTGCTCCGCCATTTCTGATAACTCCTAAACGACAATTGATATATTTCGTTTTGGCAATAATACTCACTATCAACAAAATAATTTTACGTACTGTATAGAAATTAAAACTTGTTAAAAAATTAACTTAAAAAGGTAACAGAATGCAGGGTCTTCTGGGTAAAGAAAAACTACTAGTCAACAAGAGTTCATTGAACACACTAACCGTGTAGTTTGCAGTCTGGTTTTAGATGTTGACGAAGACAGGATAAGTTTTGATAGGTCAAAACGGCAGCATCAAGGGCGTTTACTCCTTCCCAAGGGAACGCTGATGCGTGAGAGGCCTTGCCACGGAACGAAACGGTAGCCCTAAAGTACACAATAAAAACACCAGAACTGCAATTCGACATGGTATTAAGATGGCTACAATACGCGTTTAAGAAAAAGATCTATTAAATAGTCACGCTAATAATTAAAAATGACGAAGAGTCCTAAGACCCGATTACACGGAGAAATGTATAGTTTTCAAATCAAATGCATAGTTGAGTGCATACAGTACTTATTTCTGCCTACGAAACAAATCATGCGTATGGCTGGTGGCAGCACTCGAAACTTAAATACAAACTTTTTTTCATTGGTTAACAGGTAAATCTTTCACTGTCTATAGCTTAAAAATACCGCGGATGATCGTTCGAAATTTAAACTTTAATAGAAATACAGCCGTGTGTATCATTTCAAATTAAAAACTTGAAAACTCTCCTCGGATATGATGGCTGATTGCGGCCATTTATATTCTCACTCTAAGCGGGGGCTTGAACGTCGCCAAACCTTTATAATCTCGCCACTGCCAAGGACACTAGGCGAGAATGGTAAGATACCATTTTAAGCAATCTCGCCCTTCTCTTGTCGCAAGAACGTCAAGACTTGAATTTGTTGCCGACATTCTCGTCCCCGCCAAGGGGGCCAAGTGCGACAAAGTCGAGATACTGTTTTTTTTTAAACCGCGCCTTTCTCGCCTCGCGCGACATTCTCGTCTCCGCCACGGGTTTGACTGTAAGGCGCGCCTTTGGCGGGGGATAGAAGGTCGAGATTTAAGTACTAAGGTCACGAATTCCGCTTACTTTGGCGAGGTTCTCGCTCCCGTCTAAGGCGAGAAGGAGTCTTACATTAGCGACCACCCCCCCCCCCTCTGTCAAATGCGAGAATGTCGCTAACATGAGCGTCCTCGCCCCCGCCAAAAAGCGAGAATATCGCGAACATAAGAATCATTCTCGACCCTGCCAGTGTCGATGGGGTCGCCAAACACAAAATAACGAAATTTTATAAAATATTATCTCGATATTCTCGCCTCAAGACCTAGGCGGTGGCGAGAATGTCGCTAAAAAGCATTGAAATGTCGACTTTCTCTCCCACGCCAAACTCGTCAAACTTGAGAATGGCGGGATTGCTGAAAGTGGAATCTCGACATTCTCGCCTCGCGACCTTGGAGGGTTCAAGAAAGTCGACATTGTAGCGGTTTGGGATGTTCTCGCGGGAATATAAATAGCCATAATCAGCCACCATACTCTGAAGAACTATTGGTTATTTCCAATTACTGAGAAAGTCATATGGAATAATATTATAAGATAATATTTGACAAATATATATCCAAAGCGTCATCTATAACATCTTTCATGTTTATATGTTTATTGCTTGTACTTATTAAGATAATACTTACTGTACCATAGCAAGTGTAGTCTGCTTTTTAATGTTGCTCCCTGTTGGGTGGCTCATTATAGCCACGTCCACGCCTTCAAGAGCTCCCCGGTTTATCAGTTCCACTTTCCCTCCACCGCCTTCTTCAGCGGGGCTCCCCAAGATTGTCAGCTTAAAATGAAAAACACAATTTGAATAAATAGACATCAACCGAAGACCTTAACCCCGTAGCATCCCTTGTTGCATATATGCAACATTGGTTTTATCAGTAGTCAGATACAAAAAATGATTCAACTAAAACATCATGTCATGTACTGCACCCCCTGAAGCCCAATGTTGCATATCTTCAACAAAGAAAAGTGCCCCATGGTG
>JAQQZZ010137437.1:0-13378 GCA_030265115.1 Mopalia vespertina | reverse complement strand
TTCCCTGAGAATACTCTTTATTGTGATAAATTCGTTATACCACGGGTTTACGTTGGATACGGCCTGATATTTTGTCTTGAAGGTTAGTATTTTCACTCGCCCTACGGGCTCGTGAAAATACTAACCATCTCGATAAAATATCAGGCTGTATCCAACGTAAACCCGTGGTATAACTTATAATATCAGAGTGTTTTAACTTAGTAACAACAGTATGACCATTTGTTTCTGGGATTACAATATACAGGGATATGAAGCTCGGCCTTATCCAGACCCAATCCATATAAAATCAGGTTCTCGGTATTGTTCTCATTCATCCGTTTCCGTAAAGCGTTAGGAAAACTGGTGAGCTTGACAGTTGTCAATGGCAATGTGCATGTGCATTAATACTATGGTGATAGATAGCTCATGAGAGTCTCCCTCCTTCACAATTTGTTTGTTTGTTTTAAAGGTCAGCAAAAACATATAAATATTTTACATACACAGAATGTGAATATATAAGAACTACATTAACTTCTCTATTGATATACAATGTCAGTTAGGTAGAAAAACAAGTATGATTGAATCCATTCACGCCCCCAATGACTTGTTCAAAAATCAACCAAAAATATTAAAATATACTATTTGCTTGATTTTTGAATTTTTTTGCAGTTGAAAAGAACAATCGATATATTAATTTATCTGAATTGTGAATGAAACTTGACAAGCATCAACATCTCTTTGACAGATTTACATGGTTGACAAGGGGGTGAATAAAAAACAGTTAGAGATTCCAAAAACGTCCCAGTCGCCTTCCCTTCCTTCAATCAGTACCCTTTTTTTTATCTGCAATTAGAAGGTTTTTCTAGTATAACATTAGATCGTTTTTTGACCCAAATGCCCATTCTCCGAGTTATAATAATACTTTCTATGGTATTAAAGACTGTCATTTATATGTACTTAAGTCTTTTTATTTCTGAAAGCAGCTGTTAAATGTAAATATTAAAGAGTGAAATCAAGTAATTTTAGTTCAACGCCACTGCCTTCTTCGCTTGCAAATCAGTAAAGCATCTCGCCAGTTTCCACGCTCCGCGAGAGAGTTTGTGATTTCATTAGCAATTCAAGGTTACAGCTTGCTGTTACATATCACTGTATATTGTAATCCCAGATTTTTTTTTAGATTTTTTTATAATTTTTCAATATATGTACATGTAATGTATGTTTGTTTGATTAATTGTCTGGTTTCATTTAGAATTGCTATATATTGTTGTACATGTCACTACTATCATATGTTCGCTGCTGAGGATGGCAAAATAAAGCTGAAATATACAGTCAAAATGAGTCTTTCATTCTTTGCACTTAAAGTGTACTACTGTAAATCACCTATAATTTCGACCATAATATGACTCCTTAAAAAGTTATTTTAAGGACCTAGGTATGGTTCCTGGGAAACAAATTTATGTTTTCTGACAAATACTGATGTTTTCTAACTGAAAAATGTTTAATCTGCCTTCCAGAAACCATTTCTAAGTCCTTAAAATAACTTTTAAAGTAACCATATTATGGACGAAATTTTAGGTGATTTAGGGTATCATAGTAAAGTATAGTAACAATAGTTTCATCATTAGTTCCACTGATAATTTTAACATATGTTAAAATTATTAGTGGATCTAATGAAAAATGAATTCACTATCTGTCTTTGGAGTTGTTACTATACTTTATTACATGTTAAACTCCTCAGTGGTAGCCTTAATATCAATCTTGTCTGTTATCCAACTCTGTATTCTTAATCACCTGTGGTGCCTCACTAATACTAAATATGCCATTCATGTTATTATTTGAGCCCTAGATTAAAAATGATGCTGGTATATCCAGGTTATCTGTTAATTTGCAATATTCCCTATACCGCCCATGTTAAAAAACGTGGATTGGCCCTCCCTTGCCATAAACAAAGGAATGTCACTCTGTGGTCATAACTCGAAAGCCCCGTATGCTATTATTGTTTAAATGTAACTCCATGTAGATATACATGTATATTATAAATATATGTTTTTGGGTTTTTTTTGCAATTTAGTTTGAACTTTTTCATTATTGCAGGACATTTTTCTGGATTTTCTCACACAGAATGAAACTACATATACCAGGCTGCTTTTCTTAATTCGTTAAGTGGGCAGAGGGCTTTTTTGAGTGCACTGTGTCCCCCACATTTTTCTAACACATTGAAAATGGCAACTCTGTTATCTGGGGATGTTGAGCTCAACCCTGACCCTGGCAAAGTAAGTATATTAGGACACGATTAGGAAGCGGGTGGTTTGAGGGGAAATCCATATGTACAGTGCTACCCTCTGGTCTAGGGAGAAACACTATGTCATGACTGTTACCCACTTAGGCTTCTTATGTGTTTCATCATGGTTCGTTTCCAACCTTAGCACTGCCACAGATGATTAAAGTGACGTTAAGTTAGAGTGTACATTTAAAAACCTTCATTTACTATACTTAGCCTGTCCGTGTTATATATGTGATCAATATTTTAGATTGATTGGCTATTAGCCAATCTCTTAAAGAGATAGAGTAAATTATCATTGAAAACCAATCTTAATAATATTGACTCACATTTGCAGCTTATACATGTAGTTTGGCAGTTATTCATCTAAAATGCATTATCTTTTTGTAAGCCTTGTTAATGTATGTATGTGTTATTGTGTTACAGTATCCGTGTTATTGGGAGGCTTGCTCATATGTGTGCACCAGTATACAGATGTTAGCCAGACATGCTATTGGACACGTCTCTGGTGGACGATTGTGTCACTGGGCTGGATGTACTTATTATTCAGCACATGCGGAATATTTAGAAGTGCATGTGTTGCAGCATATATACAGGGTAAGCTAACTTGTTTTCTAAAAACCTTTCAGATTGATTTATAATGATTGCAGAGTGCCAAATGACTTTGTGTAAATGGTTGAGAGGAAGCTTCCTGGTGCTGTAAGAGCTAAGGGACAACATGAAGCTGGTGTCTTTATGGATTTGTAATTGTCCTGTCTTGTGATTGTACTACCTTGTCTTTGACTCTTGCCAATGGTGCGGAGGGTGGTTTCCTTCACCCATTGGACACGCCCTCATATGAGTGTAATAACCTTAAGTACAACATTAAAACTGAATCAACCAATCAGCCAAACCAAATTACTTTCTCAAATCATTTAATATAATTAAATCTCATTTCAAAATGTAAAGCATGTGTTCATTGCTGTACACTCTATCATGTTAACCAATAAAATAATGGAAGAACAGGTCCTGTTTTAAATATTTAGCTTTGTACTTATCTAACTTTTGTGATCTTGTTATGAAAGATTGTCATATTCATTTTCACAAGGGTAACAACTGCTTTATACTTACATTCATTTCTGTTGTGCCTTTTATTCCACAGCTTTATAATATGCCTTTCTATGTTGGTTCTTCTTACAGAATGAAACCTATGCCAATGACTTTAACAACATTGACCAGTGGGCTGAACAATTACCATCTGGAAGCTATCATCAAATATACACAGACTTGAGTCTTTGTCCTCCAACATTGGTATGTACCATAACACCAAACATTTCACAATTTGCTAACATTTACAGATTTGTTTCTTTTTGCACCATCTGCTGCCAGTAACTGTGAGAGTGGTTTCCTTCCTTGTTGTGCTTGTATGATGCTGTGTGTTTTATTTAACCTCAGGAATTGTGTAAATCACATATTAATTTGATTTAATACATTACTTAATGTTTATTTTAAGGCATTTTCTCAGACGGGATTCACTTTCTGACACAATCATTCTTGTCACTTTCCCTAATATTTAATTTTCTTTTAATTTCAGCGCTCAAGCTTGGGTTTATTACTTTTTGATGAGGACTTTAAACTACCATGCAACAAACCATACACAAGTCTGGACCATAAACAGTATTTGTTAAAGTTGGAGGCCGAGGGTCCCAAGCGTTTCTATAAACGTGTTGAAGATTATTGCAAAAAATGTAAAGAAATAGGCCTGGCTTGGGAATTTAACAGTGAAGTTTGGACTAAAGGTTTACATAGATTTAAGCGAAAATTCACCTGTGTATCATCTGATCAGAATATTGTATTGAAACCAAGGATGGATGTGTATGTTTTGAAACAGCCTCCCAACTGTATTACGTCTGTTTCAAATACTCGTCCTGAGCTTTCAGGATATGGTGGTAATTTACGACTTCATCCATGTTATAGTGAACCAAAGCGAAAAAGACATAATACTGTGTTAAATGTTGGTGAACCTTGGGAAAAGAAAGTTTGTTTGAATTTAGAAGCATGTCATGATGCCATTGAAAAGGAAATTGATATCATCAAGGATTTATATGCTAAAGGTTTCTTGTCAGCAAAGTGTGATACCCTCATTCAGTGTGAAAAGCAAGTTCTGAAGTTGGCATCATACCCTTCATGCTCAGAGGGTGTTTTGTTTTTCACTATTGTTTGTTCTGCTGATGTTTACTATACCCGCTTTTTAGATGCTGGTTGCTACAACAACATTGTTTCACATGATGTCATAGACAAACTTTGTGACTGTTTTCAGTTCACCAAAGATAACATTTTTGTGTCCAATATATCTACAGAAGATGATATTATACACGAAACTGGCAAACTTCAGGGCAGACACAAACAAAGTCGTGGTGACAAAGTATTGAAAGATAATATGGCAAGCTTAAAGAAAAATCTGGGCTTACTTAATGCATCTGCTAACTCATGTGCCGTCTCCCTGAAGTATTTTGTTCATGTTGCTGGCAAAGGGTGTGGAACAGAAAAGTCCAATGATAAATGGTTTATAGCATCTAATTTTCCTGCAACTGTCATTGAAGAACTTAAAACCTTGTTAATATATTTTCCAATACACCAACAAAAAGAAATTTACAAAAGCAACATAAGGTTTTGTGAAGAAACATTGTCTCCTGACTCATCTTTGTTTACACAAAGTGTCTTTCTGAGTTATTTGTCAAATGACCCTTATCGCTTCTACAATGGAAGATTGCGATATTCGGACCGTTTTCCCACTTCCTCAAATCCAACTTCACTACGTTATCGAATCATGCAAGCTTACAAGGCTGGCAACATACCATCAATTCTTGAATATTTGAAACCAATTGCTTGCACAGTCAGCACTGTTGAGAATTCTGATGAGTTGTCTCCTTGTAGCATGTCTGGAATCCTTGATTCAGACGAGGTCACCATGGACTCGGAACCAGCTCATGTGGTCAGAAGAAAAAAAATAACTCGTGAAATACTGTATGAATCTCTGGCTGGAGGAAAGGTGTTAAATTGTGCCAAATATTCCTCTATATATGACAAATATAAGAGACGGCTCCTTCAAGATGGTGTCTTTAAGATTCAGGTGTTTGATGAACTTAAACTTATTGCTATTTTAAATGACTACAGTGACAGTGATGGTACTTTCTTAGAACATGACTTTATATACCTTACTCGAACAACAACAGAGACTTGTATGGTATACACATGTTCATGTAAGATATATAGAACACTGCTCGAAGGTGTTGATAATTTGGACCAGTCATTTGATACATTGGACAAGGATAGTGTACAATGTTTACATTGTCGTTTCTTCATCGAGGATGTGGAGCCGAATTTGATAATGTCAACAAGACTGTCAATGACTGGAATAGCAGATTGTGTGAGTAATGCGCTGAAGACTGTAAATGAAGAACTCGTACTGCTTCAGGGACGAGAAAAGGGTAATCCAACTGTGACGTTTTCTGTGTTAGTTGATGGTTTGCCATCTTTAGTACTTGTTACATTCAAACCCTCAACAGGTAAATATATTATAAGGTGCACAAATGGATTGTGCAGGTCTCGACAAGGATCTAAACACAATACTGTTCTGCATTGTCAACATTTATCTATTTTGAAGAACAATCCTTTGTGCTGGGAGGCCTTTTCTCATCAAGAAGATGAATCAGAATCTCCTGATGTAGACAGTTCTAATCCTTTTGATAATGACACTTTTTCTGACAATCAACCACTCTTAGAGGACAATGAGATCAATTTTGATGCTAATAATGGATTGTGGGACTTTAAGTGCCTTAGTTCACATTTGCCCAGAAATGAAAATGACAACTGTCTGTCAAAATACATTTGTATCAGAGACACTTGGAATGATGGAAACTCTGTATGTATTCCTCGTCAACAAGGATGTTTGATTGGCCCAAAACTTGTTATAGACATTCCACCTGAGACCTGTAATTGTCAATGTGGCTGGACAGATCAAGTTTATCCTCATGGACGAACCGTTTTTGATAGAACAATTATGATATACACTCTCCATGCTCCAGTAATTTGTAGTATTTTAAGAAGGCTGTGTGTGAATGAGGAGTCTCCTTGTGAAATACCATGGGATGAAGGGGAATCCGTTTGTGTACATGTTTCTACTAAAGACACTGGTGCTGGTGATGAAATTGGCTGGGCTTTTGTTAAGCAAGTAATTCGTTCACATATAACATTTTCAACATTTTGTGCTTATCAGACTGACATGTACAAGATGCGAAATCATAGTTCCAGAGGTTTCATGCAGCCTGATGCTTTTATCAGATGGTGGTTTAGTTGGGTCTCAAACATGAAAATAGACTTCCGTCAACCTTGTTCAGCGTGTAAGTTCACTCCTAAACAGTTGGCATGTAATAGAGCCAAAGTAGGTATTGGTTTTGGACATTTTGAAGATATTAATGAATCAAACATGGAATCATGTATGAAGACTCCACATACAAGAATGAATCGCTGTTTTATTCCAGATTCTAAGTGCTCTGCAAAAAATCAGATACTGTTAACCTGCAGGGAACATTTGAATTATTTGGCTGTATGTGCGCTTAGTGACAATGAGAGAGTTGACAACATTACAGATGAAATGCTGCAGCAGAGAAACGAATTAACTCAGAAAAATATTCCAGAAGAGATGTATCCTTCATTTTGTCGTTTTATAGGGCTTATGGGAACAATGGAAGAATTAGAGAAGATTGCTTATGCTTATCTTCTGAAGATAGTCTGCAAAACTGCCCCTGCATGTAGTCTGTTGCCTTTGTCTTGTGTAGAGAAACTAAAGACTCTAGTTGATCATTTATGTTCACCCCATGTAATTGATCCAAAATACTTCCACAATACAATGCATGAACTGCGGTATTATGCTCCAGAAGTACGGGATGTAATTGACAATTCCATGTGCTGCAATAATTCTTCTCTTCCTTCAGATATAGCTACACTCATATTGTATCTATGCCGTTGTGTGACGTCTCTGAGCTATGTTGAAAGTGATACTGCAGAGCTTCAAACAGCTACATACAATCCTGCAAAATATGGGCGTGCCTATTACTTTTCAAAATCTGGATGTAAACTGCGAAATGTTAGGAGATTCTCTATAGATGATCATGAAGTAAACGGGAAAAGTCAAACTTCTACATCGAATGAACACGAGGACACTCCACAGGGGTTTGAAAACTGTAATAAATATTTTGCCAAGTCCCATGTGGCAGCAAGAGGAAGTACAACGGTGTTCATGTGGATCTGTCCTAATCATGGACACTGTTATGGCTTTCATATGACTCATGCTGAAGGAAGGAAGGATCCAATTTCTTCTTTGTACACACATTTGGAAAATCCACCTAATGATATATTTTACGATTTTGCTTGTAGTCTCCAAGAGTACAGCTTAAACAGAGAAAGTGGTTATTTTAAAAATGTAAATTTTTTCCATGATATTTTTCATGGATATGCTCATAAGTGTTCTTCAGCATACAAATCTTCCAGACTGCTAGGATATGAATCCATTAACTCTGAACTATGTGAGCAATTTAACAGTTATATTCAGTGTATTAAATACTCTGCCCGCCAGATGAACCAGAAGCAGTTTTGTTTTTACCTACAGTTTTTCCTTCATCTTTGGAATAAGAAAAAAAGAGAAGTTCTCTGCAGCAGGCTAAATGTTGCATTGGCTGGTGCACCAGTCTAAACATTCTTATAAACTATTTCTCATTTGAGTAATTAAGTATTTTTACAGTAATTAATCTGGCCATATGAATTACACTGTAATATCACAGCTTTTCTGGTGCTATATCCTTCAGTTAGACTTAGTCCACGTACAGCACACCTTGCATTCATACAACATACAACATTTGTTGTACTATGCAATTACATTTGATATAAACATCCACTACATTTAAAAAACACAGCTTTTTTTTGTAATCTCTATCATCAGCCTATTCTTTTTTAATTGCCTTTTAACATTTATATACATAGTTTTCCCTGAACCATTTTGAAAGTTTAATCTTTTCTGTCACTTAAAGCTTTTGCAGGGGCAGAGCACTTTGTTGTTCAATATGATTGGACGTCACACAAACTTCCAAGGTACACAACAATACTTTTTTTTTTATCTACCTCCATCTTTGGCTCAAACCCATTTGACAAGGAACATTACCCCTTTTCTGAACAATTTTGATAGGGCTTTTTCAGGGGCAAAGCATTTTGTTGTATGATGTGATTAGACTCAACACAAACTTCCATTGTATTTATGCATTAAACAATATTTTTTTATCTCTCTCCATATTTGTCACCTTCGCCTGGGCAGAGCATTTTCTTGTAGCTATGATTAGACTTACAACAAACTGTGATTGTCTTCAAACAACTCATTGCTTTATGTGCCCTATATCTTTGACAGGTGCTTTTTATCTCTCAGTTTAACATCCATGTAGGCTTACTTTTCTTCAAACAAATCATACTTCATGTGTACTTTGTTGAATTTTAACACACAAAATCATGTTTTGTGTTTGGCTTAGATCCTCTTTAGCTTGCCATAATGAAGTGAAGGGGGAATTTTGGTGGTATGGGTGTCAGGCTAAGCTTTCTGTTTAGTGAATTCTGATCTTACCAAGGCCTATCTTTCAGGTTAAGCTTTATTTTAGCGAATTCTGATCTTACCAAGGCCAATCTTTCAGGTTAAGCTTTCCTGTATAGATAATAGCTGCCTGGTATAGAGGTTAAGGTTTTTTGTAGATTTGATTTTGCTTGACTCAAGTTTATTGAAAATATTATAGTTTTGCACCAGTTAAGCTATATCGTAACAATGTAACTGTTGAAGAGATACATGTAAGTCAGCTGCTCATGGTAAAGTTTTTTGTTGAGCTTCTAAAGGTTTTCAATTATTTGTTGATATGCCATAGCTTACATGCTATGTAAGGACTTTTACTTGACGTCATTTTATTGGGTCTTTTGCATAGATTAGGTTATCAGTAATTTGTTTACATGTTCAAAGTTTTGAGGTTATTTTTTAACTTACTTTCTTGGGGTTTAAATTTAAGACCTCTTACAGATACATTTTTGTGCTTAAATCTGAATTACATGTTTAGGATATATCACACATGAAGATGTAATATTTTTTTTTAAATTAGGCATTTTCCTTTCCATGTTTTTAAGTTATTTCTTTTCAATTGAATTTTTTTTAACACAATTTTAATTAGTTTTTTATATTAAAATTAATTTTTTTTTTAATAAATTTTTTTAAATTATTATTTTTTTTTTGTTAAGCTCACTGGTACACAAGTTTATATGATTTTGCTTGGCTAAGTTTGTGGAAAATATTATAGTCTTGTTCAAATTAAGCTTTTATGTTGTAGAGATTACAGTCCACTGTTCTTGGAAAGGTTTTATGTTGAGCTTGGGTTTTCAAGTATGCTATGTTAAAATTGTTTCATTGAGGTCATTTTACACATGTAACTAGGCCTTTTGTATAGCTTAGGCTATCAGTAACTTGTTTACATTGCTAGTTTTGATATTTTGAAACTTATCTCTTGGAGTATAAATTTTCACCTTTTTAATTATTTTTTTTTTTTTTTTTTTTTTTAAGATAAATTTTTGTTCTTATATATGAATTATGTTATTTTTTTAAAAAATATGCATTTTCCTTTTAATGTTAAATTAATATATTTTAGTTATGTCATTTCTTTTCGTTTTTTAAATTCTGTTGTTTTAATAAATTTATTTTGCTTTCTTGTAATTTTTTTTTCTCATATAACTGGGGTAACCCTTCTGATCATAACATGTTCTTTTGCTGTTTTGTGCTAATTTCCTTTCTTTGTAATGATAAAATAATTAAAACATTTCAGCTAGATATTGTTTTCAACTACACCCCTGGCTAAAGGCAGTATGTCCTTACTGTTATGTCTTTTTTATTGTAGAACAATAATGTAGCAAAACAGTTCACATTTCATGTGGCACAGCAGCCTTGGCTTAGTCGTAACGTGTGCGCTTCCTAATTCCACTCTGTCGACCATCAGGTATATGAGTGAGTCACACAATGTGGCTCCGGCAATCTCAGGGTTTTTTTTTTCTTTTTTCTTTACGAGGTTTCCTCCTAGTTTTCCACCCCAGTGTTGGAGAATATTACCATCATGTCATTGACCTTAAACATCAACCAATCTAACTAGTTTTAACTTGCTGACGGAGTTCTGTGAACCCCTCGTTAATCACATTTTTTGCCCACTGCCATGTATTTACCTTCAATAATATTGTTTTATCACACTGAGTGAAATATTTTTAAAGAGCAGATATTGGTATCTGGTATGTAACAATGTGACGGTCATACCGGTACTTTAAAGTATAATTATGTTACCTGAATAGAATTTGTCTTCTTCCTGATTTGAGCATGGGCCCCTAATTAGGAATATGTTTGGTATAGCCTGTGTTGATTCCGATGTGTATAATATGCAGAAAAAATCAGGATCACGGACTGCATATGAAATTCCAAAGTTACAAGACTGTGTCTGGTCTGATTTTTTATATATTTTATTTTCTTTCTGTGTATTTTAATAAAAATGTTCCAATTTGATTTTGTTTTTCTGTTTAGTTATATAAACTGCTGGATCCATAAAAAAGAAAAATGGTATGATTATATATCCGGAGAAATTATGTGCTTGTTCAGTTGTTTGTCAGTTCAGAGCACACTAATAGAAATGCTGTACAAGTAGTATTCCTTTCCTGGGGTCAATAAACATGAGGATTGTTACCTTTTCCTTAGATGCAGAATTTACATTTTGTATTTCTCGTAAGAACGTATAGTTGAGTTAAGGACTCTACCACTAGTCAGGGAAAAAAATTTGACTTTTGGTTGGTTTTTTTTTACCTTTCTGAAATCTTCTTTTCATAATCTGGATAATGCAAAAAGTTTGACGAGCAAATTAATTATTTTAGAATGTTTTTTTTATAGATTTAAATTGTAAAAGCGTGCCTCAGAGATTATGTGTATTGAAGGGCGGAAGGGATTAGCATGATTATCTCATCTTAACTGACTACCTGCTGACTATTACCACAAACCAATTAGTGAAAGGCCAACAGATCAATTGCATGACCATTGGGGATGTGTATTTGAACTGAACAGTAAACATGGAGAACACACATTTATACAAACTACTCATGCCCCCAGTAGGACGCCTACTGATAGCCATTTACAAAGGTTTGAACGAAATCGATGATGCCGACGCCAGTCAAATTTCAAAGTTAAAACTGCCATTTAAAGACAATTTTTTTAAAATTAGGTATTAAAAAAATGAATGCAATAGACAAAACTCTATTTCGCCTTTTCATTCAATTAAAAAAAACATGTTGTTTATTAAATTTGTTGTGAGTTATCTTAAAATAATCCGGAGTTCAATCAGTTAGACACGTTTAGTCTGTTTTCTCAGCTTTCATTTTTCGTGATTTTATCATTTAAATCGTTTATTTCTCGTAAACTATTTGCACTAAGTCTTTGTAATTTGGCACAGACAATCTTGAAGCCATTTTCTAAAAAACCGTCATGCAGTTTTTTTTATACTGGTTTTCGTTTTGAAGATATTTAACAAATGTTTTTTTAAGGGCAGAATTGTATTTTTTACATATATTTTTATCAATTGTACAAAAACTAACTTGAATTTAGAAAAAAACCCTATGACGATATTTTAGTTTAAATATTTGGCAACAAAGACATGGAATTTTGGAGAAAAGAAATCTCCAACCATTTGAGAAAAATTTGAGTTACAAACACGGGTCCATTTTTAAAAATTAGTTGACGTTTTTCTTCATTAATGCCATTATAAATTAAAATGAATCATAATATGATATTATATTTAGAATCTTGAAGTCCTCTGCTTTCTAAATATATATGATGTTAATATAATCATTTTTTGGAAATACCCGCAAAAGCCACGAAAAGATAAGGGTCGAATTTTTTACTCCTGACTAGCGGTAGAGTCCATAACTGAAAAGAAATGCGCATATTACAATCTCACTTCCGTTGAAATCCGCTGAACGAAAACCATTCAGATCTGTTGAGTGGAGGAATCATACATAAAACATCAAAGAAACTTGGCCACGCCCACTGGCCTTTCAATTTTCTATAGCACAGCATGGGCTTCTTGTTAGGGAGCCGTGCTATAATATACAGGTACGACAATGGTACCCCTAATTAACCTCACATTAAAACTGACAGAATAAAGTATAGGCCTACCACACGTGTACATCTAAATACTTTCTCACCTTTCTAAATTTCTTATTGCCAGTTATATTCCAGGCATCTGACATATGGCAAAAAGAAAGCAAAGAAGATGAGGCGGTATTTAGATCAACCGCTCAGGTGTCGAACCAGAGGGCCCAATAACTGACTCCTGCAGAGTTCTGTATCACTAATAGTCTATCATATCATGGAGCTATAAAGAGGAGGAGACACAACTGACCCACATCAAAGTGCCCTATGATCGATTCCGAAACAGCTGGACTTGAGGGATTAGCATTGGAAGTGTGAAGGCTTATTCCGCTCTTCGGGAAAGTCCGTGGAAACTCAGAATTATCAGCCGGGATAAGATATGAAGCTGAACGTTAGATTGTGTATTCCAAATTGACCACATAGAGCTTAACTAGTTCAACGAGTCGTGAATTGTGTATTTGAACTGAATATTGATTAACAACACACCGTTCTGCAGGGGATTAATTATAATGCATAATGGCCGCTTATATACAGCCAATTGATAAAAATGCAAAAGAAGGTCATAAAAGGTCAAACTGCGACTTAACAAAGAAACGTTCACGAAATTGACTACATACTGTAAAATGGTCAAGATTTCGTCTACAATACAAACTAAATTTCGATGACACATGTTTGGCGGAAATATTATCTTTTATGACTAAAGATGGGTATACAGACATCCCGGTTTCCTGGAATGAATAGTTTAGGAAGAGTCCTTAATTTTTCAATGAAATACGTGGTTGCCATTAAGTTTAGAATTGTTTATACCGTACGGACTCGATAATTTCGAACGGGTCAACTCAGATATACACATCATTTCTGTCCAGGATTAGCTTCAAATG
>JAQQZZ010137426.1:0-13378 GCA_030265115.1 Mopalia vespertina | reverse complement strand
CCCCCCCCCCCCCCTACCCCACCCCACCCCACCCCCTCCATGATTTATAGATATATTGGTTTTTGGTCCAATCCAATCCTACTTTCCTTCTTCATGACAACTGGCTGTTTACATAGGGTATTATTTATAATGCGTGTGATAAAACTAAATGCATACTGGTATTGAGTATTGCAGATCAAGACCAACATGAAGAAATAGTTTTTAGTGATTTGGAAAACAGTGGGATGGATTAACTTCACAGCATATATAATGGCACATAAATTTTAGGTCATTTGTCAGTTTCCAGGGCCCGCGGCTGTGGCTTAGTGGTAGCGTGTGCACTTACTAATCCTACTCCAATTTACCATTCATGGGATTGAGTCCGACTGTTTACCATCAGGTATATGAGGGAGTCACATGATGTGGCTCCGTCAATCGCGGGGGTGGTTTTTACGAGGTTTCCTTGCGGTTTTCCACCTTAATGAGGCATGAATCAGTGTGAAGTGGACAATCCGTAGTCATATAAGTGAAATACCTCTTGAGTACGACATTAAACCCCAATCAAACAAACAAACAAAAATCAGTTTCCAGTGACAGTGTCCGTTTGTATTGAGATGAAATGAGGGCCCAATAAGGGAAAAGCAGAACATACCCCTATCATGGTAATACTCATCTGCTGGTTTTTATGTAAATCTTTTCACTTCTGAAAAGAAAGAGTTTTGATTATCTCAATTGAGTTGTCATTGGTAACCCTGAGTTTAGAACTCAAATTGTCTTTTATAGGTGATTTGAAGCCTGTATATTAGATTGTACAATGGTTTTGGAATTTTACCACTTCAATAATACAAAGCTCATCGCTCCATTCCAACATGTTTACCTCTCAGTGGCTACACCTCTCAGCGGGTAGAAAATGTCAAATAAATAGATTTTTCCCTGAATGTTTCTTTAACTTCATTGGAAACGTTTTCTTGACAAAACTGCCTAATATATATTTCTAATAAATAATACAACTGTCTGTTGATGCAATATTAATTTTTATTCATCTTTAACTGCTTATATCTGTAAATATCTGCATATATATGTGATTGCTATAGTTAGACAGATTTTGCTTTCAATAATCATTCTTTGCTGACATTTTTATTGCCAGATTGGTCACCTTTTGACTTTTTATTTTTTTTCTGTATATGTAGATCTTTGTTTTTCTGATTTCTTTGATTTGATTTATTTTCTACCAAACAGTGCTCCGCCTGCGGAGGAGTTCCACAAGTATGTACCAATAACACCTTTGCTTCAAAATCTTCTTTTTTCAATCTCAGCTTTGGACACATAAGAAAATTGAACCATTTTACCCCAAATCATCATACTTGGCTTTAAAGCTACATGAACATGGTTGCCCAAATTAGATTTTATGAGCAGATTCTCAGATTTCATGATTTAACAAAATATTGACATTTGTTATTGAAATAAAAATTTAACCTTGAAATAAAAATTAAATTTAGAGTCAATGACAGAACTCTAAATGTTCTGTCACTTATTTCGTCTTTTTCACTTCACTACTTATACAAACTTAATTTGGAGAATAACTTTTTTAAGTTTTATGTTTTAAGAAAAATCTTTAAGGGATGCCATTCTGTAATTGTGCAAATATTCCTAATTTTTGGCAACCATGTCACCTTGGACGAGGAATAATATTAAGGATGGGTTATTTATTTTTGCATCTGTTTGCAAGAGGAAATTGCATGTAGGTGTACAATCCGATTTTATCCAGATCTAAAGCAGCTCTTCAATATTTTATTGTCACATGATTTCTATCTAACAAAAATCATCGAGGAAATGGTGTCAAGTTGTTGACCAATCACAGAGCTTCCTTCCAACCTCTGGTAATGCTTAACCTGTAATTTCCCTAGGTCTACCCTGAGCCAATTGCTTTAAAGACTTTTAGTGGCTTACACCAGATTAAATCATTAAGAGCAGATTAGAGATTACCTTCAACACGGCGTGACGTCATCTTATAGCGGATTAAATTTTATAGCGTGTCTAGCAACCGGCCCCTGGTGAACAAGCCTGGCAAGTAACCTTGGATACAGCAGTCACATGTTTTCCACATGACTTAAAATTTTGAATTCCGTTTACAATATGATTATCCACATAGTGACAATACTATACGGGAGCCAATTTGGATCTAATGGGTAAAAGCATATGGTTATCTAGATGGATCAATAAACACAGAGGAGTCCAAACCAAGAAACAAACTTCAAACCTGTAGATACTTTTTTCCAACGAAAATAAAATGCTTTATATGTTATGGAATACCCAGTCCCTCTTATCAATATAAAAATAACTGCTTTTGGTGTAGGGATAGATACAAGTCATTTTCTTGAGTACTCTTCACGAAAATTGAATAAAATTCTGATTTGACAGAGTTTTCACAACATCCAAAGGCTATGTATTTTAATAAGAGCTCTGATTTAAATTGACTTTTGATAAAATATTAAATAAGTGATTTGAAAACAGAAATATTGAATATTTTTCAGCTAAAGTTTAGTTTTTATTGAATTTAAAGGGCCTATATTCGGCCCCTCGAAACAACTTCTATCAATAACAACTTTCTCTCTGCTCGGTATTCCCTGGTTCAAATCTTCCATTCCACACAAAATGAAACCTAATGTTTCCTGATACCATTGCTTTCGCAGGGAGAATTTGTCATTTTCAAGAAGACAATAATCATTATTGAACAAAACATAATTGGCTTCTTAGTAATCTGACTTCTATCCACTCCTGTGTGGATCAGGTGCTTTCATTTCCTTTGGCAATAAGTAACTTTAAAAAATGAGGAAATTTACACAAAATCATGTTAATATAACTGCATTTTCTGTTAAACTCATTTCTCATTGATTAAGTCATTCAAATCTCTTTTCTTGTCTCTTAATTTCTTTTCTGTCCTGTCTCATTAAATACAGCCCAGAGTTTGGTGTAAACCCAGTCATGCAAACAAGCTCCCAGTAGGTAACTTAAAAAAATTATTAGAATGTAAAAAAAGAAACAAACTCCTAGTAATTATGATCAAGAAATTGCTTCATTTATGTAACATTATATCAGAAGATATTCTTTTCTTTTTATATTCTTTAAATTTCAATTATCTGTCTAATTTGTATCTTTGTTTTCATTTCCTTTGTGGTTTCATTATGATCGATTACTGGTTTAAATTAAAGAAACATACCTGTAGTTCAATGGTTAGCATGTGTGACTACTGACCATCCCATGTACCACTCACAGGTTTGAGGCACCTTGTCAACCTCAGGTATATTAGGGTTTCACAAGGGTGCTCTTGCAACCACGGGTAGGCTTTTTATTTTTTACGTGGTTTCCTTCACGCCAGGTTACAACTGTAGATCATAGAAGTGAAATACCCTTGAGTACAACATTAAACCCCAATCAAACAAACAAACAAATGAAATTCATTGTGGTTTTAATGTTCTGGCTACTGGCACTTTGTTCTGAGTATGAAACACAAGTGGTTGGTTTCCTGTTGCCCCCGTGCCGTCTGAACTAAGGGGCAACATGAAGCCGATCTGTTTTGTGATATCCTTGTAGTGTCTTTGGGTTGTCTTGTTCTGTCTTTAATTGGTTCCAGGGTTGTCATGGGTGATCACACCTTGTTTAAAACACCAATCTATTATTCTATGGGATTCATTTTCACTGTTGTTTTTTTTCTTCTAGTGATATAATGCTTACCCATAGTGATTTGAGTGCTTAGGTAATGGTTTGGTTTTGTTGAATGCTGAAATTAAGTTTTTGTTTTCTGTTTTTATTCCATTGTAGTGGTATTTGTCATTCTAAAGGTTCAGTTTGTTGTTCATAAGCTTTTTTGCCATTTTTATACAAATACTGCATATTTGATAATCGAACATTATGATATCTCAGTTAAAGACATTTGATATTTAATGATCATGAATAACCTGATCAGACCAATTGTCTCAAACATGCAGTAATTGTAATACAGAAATGTATTAATTCCAGCAGTTTGGCAATTTTATCAATAGTAAACATTAGCAAAATCAACTTACATTGTAAAACTTTATGAAACCGGTGTCGTTCTCAGCTGGGTCAATCCATTATTGAATATAACTTCTATGATCACACACTGTACTATACTGGCTAGTCTCTTAGATGTTTGGGTGGTGGTGATTATAGTCGTGTAATTGGTAGCTCATACATGTATCACAGGCAGAGTGAAACTGGTTTGCAGATTTTACCCGGATGGGGCATTGGGCTGGGTGTTTGTGGTACCTATACCCCAGTTAATTGTCTCTCTGGTACTATGGCTGTCCTGTGAGTCCAATGACATTTAGAAAATGCCGGCCAACATAAATGAGACACTAAGATTTCAGGGTAACCACTTGTGATAAAATTGCTACTTTCCCTGCCATTCCTGTATTGTCATCAGCTTAATTTTTACATTTCATGATAGGCTTCAATCAGCTTAAAATTTAACTTGAAATACACTGCAAGTTAAACTAAGTATGAAAAATAATCTTTATTACAGCAATCACGATGTTGATATCTAAGTTAGATTCTGGTCAACTTTGTGAAATAGGCAACATCGTTTTATATCCAAAACCCTTAAATATAATGTATGAATGTGTGAGCCTGTTTAATATAGCACTTGATAATATGTACTTTGTTTGCTGATGATGTTCTGGTTCTCTCACAGTTCATCCTACTACAGTGATGAGGATGAGTATGTATTATTTACTTACATGTATTTCCCTGGGGAAATTATGGCCACTTCTGTTATTCACGGTTATTTAGGATTTTTTTTACAAATATTTATTAAACCCGTTTACTCATGTTTTAATTTCCATTCTGGTACCAATTGTTTGATATCAAGATCTTCCACTTGTCTTTACCTCAGTGTCTGATAGAGTTGGTATAGAATCATGCATTGCCAAATGATGGGGGTTCTAGCTCTTATAAAGTATATTCAACTAGTATCCAACTTTAAATTGCGGAGGGTTGGGACTTGGGAGAGAGCTTCCTGTTGCCCTTGTGCTCTCAGAGCTAAGGGACAACATGAAGCCAATCTGTTGGTGATGTCTTTGTATTACATCCTGTGATTATTTTATATTTGTCCTGCCTTGTCGTCGTTTGTTGTTGAGGGTGGTTTCCTTCACCCATTGGGCTGACACACTGCCATGTGAGTGAAATAACCTTAAGTACGGCTTTAAACCCTAATCAATCAATCAATCAATCAATCAAACAAACAAATAAATAATAAAATGAACTCCCAAACGTACAATAACTAAAGAGTTTTGCAAGGGACATATAAACAGTTACATGTAGATAGGCCTACTGCCAGTGGTTTGGGGGAGCTTCCTGTTGCCCTGGTGCTCTCTGAGCTAATAGGCAACACTAATCTGATCACAACATTGAAGCATAAGGCTTTTCAAAACAAATAAATAATAACTGAAATCGGCAAACTCTTCTTAACTCTTTGGCTACCACAAGCCGCTCACAGCGGCTCTGGTTTTCTTCAGAAAAGACTGAAAATGGCTGGGAGTAGCTCGTCAAGTAGTCGTTTTAAACTTACCTTCGATCAGCTATTCGTCCGCAACATGTTTAACCTAACCAATAAGCATTAGCTTCAAAGTCCAGAAGCCTACGTTGTAAAGAACAACAGACTAGAAAAAATATTCCGTAGTCAAAGAGTTAAACACTGAATTAAAAAGAGAATATGTCTCTTAATTTTGAGTCCTCTTGACTTGAAGCCATTGTTTGCAAAACAGAGTTATTGCCCTTATCAAACTTATTACTCAGCAGTCGAATGCTGGAGGACTCTGACTCCTGGAGATGATCTGTGCTTGTACAGTGTATGTTAATGATATAGAAATCAAAATAACTTCACGAGGTTAAAACGAACATTTGGTAAAGATTTATATGTCTGGAAGTAATTATTTGGAGGTGGTGGCATTGGCATTAGTTACTTGATATATCTCCTTAGATTTAGTACTATATTACCGTCATTATTTTCATGCAGAAATAGTTTTTCTTTCATCCAATTTACATACTGTAACTCCACTAAATGAGCATGTGGAATATTCAGGGAAGCTTTTAGTTTAGCTGCATGGTTGGTGTGGAGTTTTTCTGTTGGATTACATGTTTTTAGTTTAGCCTTGATAAACTTTATAAACAGTAAAGTAAATAATAAAATCTTTTTACTAAGTTTTGAACAAATGAATCTAGTAAGTTCAGACGTTACGTTGCTGACTTCTGGCTTTATTTTGTTTTATTTCAACAATGATTTACCAACATTATTAATTAAACCCAAGTACAATGTACCAACCCTGTACCAACCCTGTATATCATCATATTTGACTACTGAACATCAATATACTGCTCACAGATTCGGCTCACAGAATCCTTGTTTATATAGGCCTGAGTAAAATTCCCTTAAGTATGACGTTAAGACCCAGTCAAACAAACAAAACCCCAGACCACATTTCATCCCCTGCATGGCTATTGTAGTGTATTTATCGTGTCAATTATGAACAAACATACATTTTTCAACAGAGCATTTGTGAATATTTATATATATATAGATTACATTGTGCAAACAAAACTGTCTTTCTCTACAATTAAAATATATATTTGCCAAAACCAGAGTATCGGAATAACCCAAACAATAAAACACATTTGTGAGTAATTTCTAGATATAAAAAACACACTAATTTAGTGACCCTGTGTCAGAGCTTCTCGAGGAGAAAGATTGGCCACCTTTTCTTGGATTCTATTAAGTTCTGTCATAAGAGCGCTATGGCTAAGGGCAGTTTGTTTGAAAAGTAGCATTGCTGTCTTTTTCTAACATTATGGAAATGCTTCACATATTGGTTGTGTTAGTGTCAATTATTGTTGGAATACACCGCCATCATATAAGTAAAATACCAAAGCATGTCACAAACACCAATCAATCAATGAATCAAACTGTTCTTAGACTTCTGTAGCTCAGTCTGTTAGAACACTGGCCTTGCTAGCCAGAGAACTGAGTTTAAATCCCCGTGGAGGCAAGCTAAATTTATTTTCTCTACAATAAAAATATAAAACCTGGGGATTACTTTCTCTCGAGTTGTATAGATTACCCTGAACAACTCAAGATTAAGATCTATTTACAAACTTTTCTCTGGTACATGTAGTTTATCTAGAACAGGAGATGATACATTGATTTTGATTTTTAAATCAACATCCCTTTGCCAGTGCGATTAACTTTTAGAAATATCTATAAGGCCTACATTTCACATTTTCACATCCTATTCCTATCTCAATCAGACCTGAGTAATATCGAGTAATACATAAGGTGTATTTAATTTTGTCTCTGTGTTTATCATTTTATCTTTTATATTTTATATTACCTTTAACCATTTCTTGGTGTTTGAATTAACTGGTTCTTAAAGAATCAGCATTTGTAATTTGGCCCCGTCGTGTTGTATATCTGTCCATACAACAATTTGATTGTCAGGACTAGCAGTTGCCATGTTTGTTTTATTGGAATCTTATCAGTGAACCGGTTGAGTTACATCTCTTGTTTGACTTGTCCAATTTTACACAAGAACCAGGAACCACTTTGTCATAAAATGTCATAAAAAACTATCCTGGGATAAAATTTCATTATGAAAAACCAAAGGCATAAAAATATTGTACGAAATCTAATGTCGTACAAATTTGGTGGAAGAGACCCCAGGTTATTCTCAGTGCACCATTTGTCTAATTTGTGTTTTCACATATCTTTCACTATTTTGCATGCCATTTTTTCAGTTCACTGCTTCTATTACTTTCACTGGTTTGAAAACAAGTAATTTATTCACATGAAGATTTTCAATATATAAAAGCTGGTATATTTTCTGTTGTAGAAAATAACTTGATATTATTTAATTCATTTGAACCCAAATTTACTTTGCTGGCTATCTCTGTTAATTAAATGACAATATTATTCAGTGTCTGAGTTTCTATTGTGGTTTATGATTTTGGTTCCGCCATACCCATTTCCCTATTATTAGCAGTGGCATTGTGATGTACAGCAGATAACTTAACATATACATCTACAACTCCAGTGCAGTTCATCTTACATCAACAAAATTAATCAACTATATAGTCACCATTTTTTAACAAACTATTTTATATATTCTTTTGTAAAAATTGTTGCATTTTATTGCACTTTAGTTTTGAATACTGTTTTCATAATTATATTTTTGTTTGTATTAAATATTATCAATATTTTTTCATGCACAATTAATTGATGTATTTTGAGTTTTTATTGTGCTTTTTATTTTCGTTTTTGCATACTTTATTTCTTTCACATTAATGTCTCATTTTGCACATTTTATTGCACTATCCAGGTGGTCTGACTAAGGTAAGAATGACATCGAGTTAAATTCAATTTACCACAATATCACCAAATTCCAATATACCCAAAGTAGATTTAATAAATTACCTATACAAACAGAGCTTCATAGTATATACTCCATTGTATGCTGCTGAGGTTTCCTCCCGGTTTTCCACCGTAATAAGGCAAGGAGCAGTGTGAAGTGGACAATCCGTCGTCATATAAGTGAAATACCCTTGAGTACGACGTTAAACCCCAATCAAACAAACAAACAAAGCTTCCTGCATAAGGCTGGCATACCATAATTTGATTGAAATAATATTACATGATGTTCATGTGCCTCATCCCTGATTCATGGAAACAATATTATAAGGCGATATGGGAGGGAGATTTCTGTTGCCCTGGTGCACTCAGAGCTAAGGAGCAACATGAAGCTGATCTGTTTGTGATGTACCTCAGCCCTGTGATTATTCTGTACTTGTCCTGTCTTGTCTTTGCTGCCAGTGGTTTCGAAGGTGGCACACTGTCATGTGAGTGAAATCCCTTAAGTACAGCATTAAACCCCAATCAAACTAACTTTATCTTTAATCCTCTCAAATTCAAGATAAATTTTAATGTATATTCCTGTTATACATATATTAATTCCAAATGTGTCACTGATGCCAATTTGAAAAAAATGCTAAAACATCAATCCTGCTTTTATTTTATTTCAGGCCAGGGTGTGGTGATGGTGAGATCTCCTTTCAGTGATCATGTTTTTGCGGACACGATGGGAAAATTTGGCTACTACACAAAACAAGGTTTGTCTCATTTTCTTAAGCCAGTGCTGTTATTTAGATGGAAAGATAATAACACATGCCTCATTTGCAGCTGATAGCTGTTAAATAGTTAATTTAAATTCCGAAAGTGAGGTTGTTGCAGTGAAGATAAGTCAATCTTTCAGCCATCCTCAGAGCATGTAACTAAGACAGCTTACAACTGCTTATATACTGTATTATATCCTGTTTACTGTCGAAATTATCTACCAGTTACTTCAGATTCAAAACACAGCGCTACCCCCTTCTGCTACAGCAGAAATATTTGAAGAATGAATGTGTTGCAATTTTCTACCTATGAATTTATAGCTAATGGAATCCAATGGTTTTACTGAATAAACTGTCTCACTTAAGATTAAGTATGGTTTATGCATTGGGGTGTGCTTCAAACTTTTTACTTAACTCCTGAGCCTGTAGGATTTTGTGATGACAAGGCATTAGGTTTATGTTGCCTTGCATAAGCTTATATAACACAAGCATAAAATACATTCTTGAATAAGTACATCTACTCTAGATGTGTTACATTTAGGCCTACTTGATTAGGCTATGCTTTGGCCCTATGGCTAACAGCAGTTTGTTTGGGGTGTGGCATACTGTTTTACTGAGTTCAAGTAGCACTGGAGGAACATTAACTTTCCAACTTTATCAAAACACTTCACATGTCATGGTTGTGCTAGTGTAAGAAAAATGTTGGCATACAATACATCTTGGGCATATAAGTGAAATACAAGTACCCATGAGCTTGACATAAAACACAAATCAATTAGTCCATCAAGATATGGTTGATAATTCGTAAACTTCAATCTCAATCATATGTAGTGACCATTTTCAAAGAAAAAGCAAAATGCAGTGAGCTGCATTTTCTAATAATACTGAACAATGGATTCGGAAGGTAGATCCAGGTATAGCCACTCGGTTTTAGCATATATGCTTTGACATTCGTAGCTGCTCAAAGAAAAAGTAGGCCTATACAGAAGTCTATCTAAACACAGTGTTAATTAAGTGCATAAGATTCAAAGTAATTCTTTTTTTAATTTTACTATATCTACCTACTGTCGACAACTGCTAAGAAATCCAATAATATTGATAGCAAGTCTATAGACTGGAGTTTTTTGTTGTTTCTCTAAAGGAACAGAATCTTCACTTTCGTTTTTATGTAATAACATCCAGCAGTTAAGACATCTGAGGACAGCTGCGAACAATAATGTCACTTCCAGCTTTTAAATTAATGGCTATGCCTACTCGGTTGCAAATGCATCAAGTTTCATTATCTTTCAACATATATAATAAAAATAATAAATTTTGATTGAAAATCATTTGTCTTTCTCTCTAAGTTAAAATTGTTTTTAGTAGCAATTAGACCCCAAGCAAACAAACCCATTTGCAGATTTTAACTTTTGCTCAACCAACCAAAAGCTTGTCTATGCTCCAGTACCATATCTCTTGTATATACTCTGAGGGGATTTGCTCAGATTCAAGCATAATGTGCCTTAAAATTGATACCTGTGGCCATTATTTACTGGTTAGTGTGTCCACCTACAAATCCTACCTTCATCTATCACTCACACTATAGAGTCCATCTGTTGACGTAACTCAACCACCATGTATATGAGTAAGCCACACAAAGTGAAATTTCAGGGGTAGTTTTTAGGAGGAGAACTCCTGGTTTTCCACCATATTTAAACAAGAAACAGTGTGAAATAGACAATCTGTCATCATATGAGTGAAATAACCTTGAGTACGAAGTTTAACACCAATTAAATAAACACACAACTCTTAAAGTTGTGCTAGAATTTGAAACATAGCTCTCAAACAGATACATCTTCTAAAAGTTTTGCTGCTATCCCAATTCCCATCTCTACTACTCGATACTGTTGATTTCCAAAATCTGTTATTAAATTAGCTGTTGAAAATGTATATGTTGTAGGTCTGGCATATTACAATCTGATTCGTGATAACAGTGTGTGTGACATGAGGAGACCACATGTTGCTATATATCTCGATGCTCCGATAAGCATGATCAGAGATGGCATCAAGAAGAGAAATATTGTAAGTACTATAATGTTGATCTGCTGAGTCCATCGCTTAATCTGTTGCAGGGTTTCATGTTGCCCTGGTGCTCTCAGAGCTAAAGGGGAACAGGAAGTCGATCTGTTTGTGGTGTCTGTATTCCGCCTTGTGATTGTCCTGTATTTGTCTTTGTTTGTTGCCAGTGGTGTTGAGGGTGGTTTCCTTCACCCATTGGGCTGACATGCGTCATATAAGTGGAATACTCTTGAGTACGACGTTAATCAAACAAACAAACAAATAATCTGTTACATGAAACACTTAATATTGATATTTAAACAAGCACCAGGAAGACAGGAACATTGCACGTCTTCTAACCAGTGTCACATGTATTTAGTGGAATTTTTAGACTGTCCAGATTTGAGGAACGTCAAGGCTCTGAATTGAATCCAAATCGCAGTGGTAAAAGCTTTGCCCAAGCTAAATATTGCAAAATGGCCAAATAATGTTTGCCCAAAGTTAAACAAAATGCCTCTGAATGCTGTTCTCTTCTATCCAGGTACCGGCCCGCAGCTGTGGCTTAGTGGTAGTGTGTGTGCTTACTAATCCTACTTCGATTTACCGTTCACAGGATCGAGTTGGCCTGTAAACCCTCAGGTATATGAGTGAGTCACACGACGTGGCTCCGGCAATCGCGGGGGTGGTTTTTACCAGGTTTCCTCCTGGTTTTCCACTGAATACGGCAAGGAGCAGTGTGAATTGGAGAATCTGTCATTATATAAGTAAAATACCCTTGAGCATGACGTTAAACACCAATCAAACAAACAAAACAAATCCATCTGAGTACCCAGTCATTATTGCCTGTACCCAAATTGAGCACATCTAAAGACCTGAAGCCCCGCGTCCCTGACTTAGTGGCTAATGAGTGCGTCTATGTACTATTCACAGGATAGAGTCTGTCTGTCAACACTCAGGTATATGAGTGAATCACACTATGTGGCTCAGGCAATTGCAGGGGGGTTTTAACAAGGTTTTCTCCATTTTTTTTGTCGTAATTAGGCAAAGAACAGTGTGAAGTGGACAATCCATCAAACAAACAAACAAAATAAGAGCCTGAAGCCCTCTGGCTAAGGGTAGTTTGTTTGAAGAGTAGCAATACTGTATTTACATGGCACTTGGAGGGAGATTAACTATCAACATTATCAAAACACATTTTATGGTTTTGCTAATGTCAATTATAGTTGGAATACACAGCTGTCCAATCAATCAATATAAAGGCCTGGGGCCCGTTTCACAAAGCGATTTTAGCTTGTGTTAAACGTAAAAACCATGGCAACCAGTGCTGAAGACATAGTGTTGCCAGGACAATTACGTTCAACGCAAGCTAAGATCGCTTTGTGAAACGAGTCCCAGAACATTAATTCTCTAACAAAGCTGAACACTTCACATTTGCTTCATGATAACAGTCTGTTTTACATGATGAAATATTCTCCATGTTGTCCTATCAAGATGCTCCTATATAAATAGTGAGTTATATTATCACTGAAAGGAATGTTGTAAGCACAATATTTATACATTACATGATGAACTTATTATTTTATAGCTATGTAGTGTGGCTACTATTGTTCAGGTCAATACCAAATTTCCTCATGTACGGGATGCATTCAGGTATAAAATGCACCCCCAAAGCATAGCCTAAACATCTTTCTATTCTCTTTATAAGACACCATACGTCACTGGACTGCATAACCCTGTCACAAATAATATCAGCAAAATGAAAATTTTGACAAAAAAGAAAGGTGTTTTAATTCATTTATATTTTCTTACTTATATTGATTCTGAGGCAGGTTTCTCGTAGGACTATTAATTTGTATCCAATCTTATATGATGTCATATGTTGAAGGTCTATCTCTTATCCACAAAAAGTGTTTTTATCTTGTGTTAGCGAGAAATAGCCTTTCTAACAACTGGTTTAAGTTTTAGCTGTTTTTGTTTTTCAAATCCAGAATAAATCTGTACAATACAAAACTTTGATTTGATAACTGCATTCAAAGACGTTCTTTGATCAATGACCTACAAGTATATACTAGCAGGTCTGTGCTGTTGGGGAGAACGGTCAGAATGGGGTTTCCCCGTGGTTATGCAAACTTAATTTAGGAGGACCTATTTATAGGTTTCCCAAATTGTTTGCAGTCTTCGT
>JAQQZZ010137415.1:0-13379 GCA_030265115.1 Mopalia vespertina | reverse complement strand
GTGATTGCGTTAGATCTCAATATAGCGACAAACAAAACACGGGGAGCGTTTTTGAGATCTGATTTTAATTAGATTGACTGGGGGCATGAGTAGTTTGTATAGAACATTTGTTCTACATGCCTACTGTGCAGTTCAAATACACACCCCTAATGATCATGCATTTGATCTGTTGGCCTTTTATTAATTGGTTGTGGTAATAGTCAGCAGGTAGTCAGTTCAGGTGAGATAATCACGTTAATCCCTTCCTCCTTCTGATACACATAATCTTTGAGGCACACATTTTAAAACTTAAATCTAAAAAAAACATTAAAAAATACTGTATTTTTTTTTGTTATTTTTTTTTGCATTATCAAGATTATGAAAAGAAGATTTAAGGAAGGCAAAAAAAAAAGGTCCAAATTTTACCCCTGACTAGTGGTAGAGTCCTTAACACCTTGATGTGGTGCAGGTTGAGCAGTGCAAACTTTTTTTTTTAATGTCTGATATAGTCAATATTTTGATGTTGAGTTTATTTAGGCCCTGTATAAAACTAGAGAAAAAAGTTATACATTACTGGAAACTATTGAGTTTAAATATAGATGTATAAACGGGTCAACGTATATTTTAAATAAAATGTGTTTGACTGTAACTAACTGAGACAGTTATTTAAATAAATCGGAACAGATGGCCTTTTGTGTAATGGAATATCAGAATCATGTATATGACTTTTCTAGTCTGGATTTGTATACAAATTTGATTGGCTCGAAAAAGATATTTTACGATAGATTGATTAATTTATTGATCAAACAAAAACAAATACATGTATAACACAAATTGAAATCAACAAAATACGTAAATTTGGCGGGAGTAAAGCTTGAAGAAGAACTTGTTATATCCCTTAATAGTATGAAGTATACAGCTAGATTATGCAGTTAAAGGAATGTATTTTAAAGGCAATCAATGTATAGAGTTAAGATGTGTAAATGTGCATATATATATCAGCATGGGGACTAGTTGCAATTAAGAGTGTTAATTAGGTAAGCTTTAATTTTGATTTGAATAGAGATGTAGATTTTATTTCCCGAAATATGTGAGGAAGTTTGTTCCATTCCCTTGGGCAGGTTGATTTTGGTGAATAATAAGATAGGTCGGTGTGGTAAATTGGTCTATAAAAGTTTAGGCATTGCCCTCGAGTGTTTCGACCATGGACAGTGCTTTGTTTAATGAGGTAACTTTCGAGACTGAGAGGAATATTATTAGGGTGATGAAAAGATTTATAAGCAAACAAAAGAATTTGGAATGTGTTTATTCGAGATAGTGATAGAATTTGAAGATGTTGAAACATAGGTTGAGTGTGATCTCTGCGTTTAGATAGAGTGATGATTCGAATAGCTCATTTTTGGATGATGCAGAGATGTTTAAGATGAGTTTGATAAGTGTTACACCATATGAAGTTTCCATAGTTAAGGTATGGAAAGATTAGTGAGTAGTATAATATATATAGAGTTCTTTTATTGACAGTATTTTTGATGTGATTGAAAAGACCCAGGTTTCTTGAGACCTTGGAGCATAGGTAGTTGATGTGACAAATCCAGTTAAGTTTCTCGTTTAAATATATTCCTAAAAAATTGTAACTACTTACTTGTTCAATATTAATACCACATAAATTATGATGAGATAGAGGGTTTGTTGTTTTTTTCGAGCGAGGAGGTATCCTCATATATTTAGTGTTATTTTTGTAAAGTGATAAGCGATTTGAGCAAGGCCAGGTATATATATTTTCGCGTTCTGCTGACATTATATCAATGGTGTGCTGGGGATCAGGAGAAAATATCACTGGTGTCGTCTGCAAAAAGAGTAAGATGGAGATCAGTTGCTTTACAAATGTCATTAATATAGATAAGGAATACTACAGGTCCTAAATGGAGCCCTGAGGAACACCATGTTCAAGGAATTCTTTAGAGACTGCGTTGTTAAATAATACGTTTTGACTCCTATTTAGGAGATAACTATGAAACCAGTTATTCCTAGTACCATGGTAACCATAGTGTTGGAGCTTATTTAGGAGTATATCGTGGTTGATTGTGTCGAACGCTTTTGACAGGCCAAGAAATGTTACGGCACTAAACAGGTTGCTTTCTTTAGCGGACACAAGAGTATCAGTCAATGAACAGGTAGCATGAGATGTTGAATGGTTAGCTCGAAATCCATATTGGTCACGTTCAATTATGTTATTGGATTCCAAATAATCGCTAACAGATGTACATGCTATTTTTCAAATATTTTCCTAAATGAAGATAAAATGGAAATGGGACGATAATTTTCAAGAATATTATTTTTGCCTGCTTTGAATATTGGAGTCACTTTAGCAATGTTTAAGCAATCAGGAACAACACCCCCGCAGAACGATATGTTTATAATGTACGCTAAAGGAACAGATAATATGTTAGTTAATAATTTTATAATTGACATGCGTACATCATCATATCCAGAGGCAGCAGACGATTTAAGGTTATTAATTACAGATTCAATTTCGTTTTCCGAAATGGTCGGGAAGTGGAATGTCGTAAGATGTGGATTTCCAAGATATTCAGAATAACTGGTTTCAGGCACAGCTGTATTTTTTATCTAGTCTAGAGGTGAAATAGTTATTAAAAATGTTAGCAATGTGGTGTCTAGTCAGTCGTCGATGTCAAAGGAAGAAGGAAGGCTACTATTGTTATTTTTAAAATAGTTTTATAGAAGAAGTCCACAAGTAACCCAGGGTCTAAGGATTTTGTGCTTTTTTTTGTTTTGAGCTAATAAAAGGAAAGCATTTGTTATATACCGAGAGGAATTTCTTATTAAAGCTGTTCATGGCAGTATAAGCATCGCTTTCAGAGTCACTGTTGATGTTATTCCAGTCAGTATGTTTAATAAGGTCAATGAATTTATCTTTTTGAGAGTCTGTAATTTTCGGTACGTTGTTTTGTCTTGCTTATGAGTCTGTTTTCATTATAAAGAAAATGGGGAAATGATCAGTAATATCTGTGATGAAGATGCTAGAAAGAAGTTGATTGTCGAGATTGTAAGAAATGATATTGTCAATGAGATTCGGACCTTGATTGAACTCTAGTGGGCTTTGTAATGTGTGGGAAGAAATATTGGGATTCATGATATCTAGAAACGATTTAGATGGAAGGTGAGATTCTGTTTTGAAGATGTCGATATTAAAATCCCCCATGACAACACAAGTTTTCTTATCTTTATTACATGTTTCTAGGATGGAAAGTATTTTGTTATTGAATTGATTAACATCTTTTCCTGGTGGGCGGTATACTATACCAAAAAGATATGTTTTTTTATCGTGTTTGGCAGCCAGTGTCTTCTCTTACAGAACAGGGTTGGATATGAGATGATATGTACAGGAGAAGCCCACCACCTTTACGTTTGTGACCAATGTGACGATCAGCTAGTTGAACAACCAAAACTTGGATAAAACATGACCACCTTCAGTCTGAAACACCCCTAAACACATTCTCTTGCCGATTTTTTGCGATCGTTTGTCTGTTTGATTGGAATTAAACATCGTACTTCTTATATGATGACGACTTGTCCATTTCACACTGTTTCTGGCTTATATAAGATGAAAAACCGGGAGGAAACATCGTTAAAATGATGGCCAATAGACGGACGAACGGTACAGCGATGTAGAATTAGTAGGCGGACACGCTCACCACTATAAGCCATGGCGGCAGCCGGATTTCCTTTGAAATGACCCGTTCCCTGGCTATCCGCGGAAACATGCCACAATTTATGAGCGGTTTTAACTGAAGGGTTTTTATATACAGGCATAGTAGTCGATTCATAGACGTTGAATTTAATGGGGAAAAATATATTGGAGATCAAATTCTAGTGCTACGGTCATTATGTCTTCAGTGGAGTCACGCTGTCTTTACTTCTAACTTGGTGAATGAAGGAACATTTAAATTTCCCACAAAACTAACCATCACATTTTACGTTTGTGGCTTTACTGTTGGAGTACATACGGTCATTAATCGGTGGTGCACTGCAACAAGAAATAGCCACACAGCTAAAACCATAACATGTAGACAGATTTTGTTGGGTTCAGAAATGAATCTTCATTCAGTGCTGACTCTGCTGAGTATAGAGATCGTTTCGATGCTGGGAACATTCTACTCTTCATAGTATATTTATGTGATACGTTTCATCATAATTGTTTGCAGTTTTTTTGCTGAAGTTATTTCATCGTCTCAAGGCATGCCAGCCTGGTGCCGGTGATGCAACAAGACATCACAAGGCAATCAAAAGATACCAAAATAAAAACTCCACAAACAAGTCGGCCTTTAGTTGAAACTTAGTTAGGAGTGCTCCAAGACAATAGGAAGCTCCCTCCAACTTCCTACAAACTGATCTAAATAGATATCACAATGAAAATATAACAAAAGAGACTAAATGAAAGAACAATTTGTAACGGTAAAATTTTATTCACATTAAAAAAGATGCCATTGATTTTAATAGACAGTATAAATTAAAACATAAAAATGTTAAATAATAAGAAACAGTTTACATTACAACTTGACGGACAATAATTGAAGTAAATTGAGCATTATTTAAATGAAATCAAATTAACATTCCATGCTCACTTACATTAATGAGGTCTCTATTACTGATTTTAAGTGCAGATTTCAAAATCACTAGTCAGCAACAGTATTCATAGACAGGTATCCCAATAACCCACACAGAACTGTTGGATGTTTGATTTTGTGTATTGTGTGGTACTCTATTTAACTGATAGATTACAGTGTATCACCATTAAAAACAAAGATAGTTTGTTTGACTGGGGTTTATGACGTACTTAAGGTTATTTCACTCAGATAGGGGCAGGCCATTCCAATTGGAAATTGAATCCACCCTCAACTCCACTGGCAACAAACAAAGGCATGACAGCCCAATCACAGGGTGCAATAAAAAGGGATCCCACATCAGATTGACTGTGCTGCCCCTTACCCCAGAGAGGACCAGGCAACAGGAAGCTCCCACCTAAACGACTACAAACCACGAGATAAGACAACCACTGGATGCCGAGCCTGCTGCAGGAGGAGTGAGTGTGTTATTTTACTTGACAACATATCACAAGGACTCTTTCTCTACTCGGCAGTAGATGATGTCACATTTATCTAATCACGGCTTTAACATGATGATGATTTACATTTAAAAACTTTTAAAAAATGATATATATCCATTATGATCCACTTTATTTTATAATTGAATAAATGAAAAACATGAACAACTTTTTAAAAATGACACTTAGTTTTGATAATCTTTTTTCACTTCATTTTTCACATCTTAAGGAGATGTTTTCGAACAGTAGTGATGAGCCATAAACCGTTTTAAAATTATTGTTCTAAATTTTTGAAGTAAAATCAAAATTAAGAAATTGTGTTTTAGAAGGTGTAGACTTGAAAGAAATGATTTTCAGATAAACCATTGACTAAAATGACAGCGTGAAATTTTTTTGTTTTGTTTTGTTTCAATTAATCAAATAATAATCTTTATGTTTGAAAGAAAGGCAAAGCGAAGTTTGATAGATTTCAGGATTCTGTAATTCATACTTTAAATGTCTCTAAATGACAGTTTCAACTTGTTTATATAAAACTTTATTTATATGCTGGTAGAGGAACTGAATAGACAACTATGGATATTCTACGTCTGCATTTGTACTGAGTAGTTTAAACTTCCAACTCCGATTGATGTGTACATCATTGAGTTTTCAGTCAGATTACAAGAACATTTTCACAAATCTTACATTTAGGGCAAATCTTAATCCTAGGTGAATGAAAAGTACTAACTTGTTAACAGATTTCCGTGATTGAATTTCAACAAAATAGGCATAAAAATAAAAAATGTTTGAAAGCCTAACAACAGGACAGACACTGGGCTAACCATAATATCTCCGTTCTTCACTCATAAAAACCTTGTAAAAAATATTATGAGTACATTTTAAAAAATACTGCTCCACCATTGTCACTTGCAAAACATGTTACTAGAAAGAAAATATTGTAAAAGACAATAATTTTATTGTGCAATATATATTTTTTTTGTATCAATCTTAAATGTGGCCAAAAAAAAATTATCACAGATCTGATTTGTCCAAACTTGTCCGAAATCTAGAAGAATTTGTTAAATTTTCAACATTATGTGTTAAATACTTAACTTGAGAACTTAACACACTTCAATTTTGACTTTGAAACAAGCTTTTTTAGAAAGTAAATCATAATTAATATTCTGATTAAAATTATCATGTTAACATGAATGATCATTCTGTTTGTCTGGGTTTAACAGCTCATTTATGGTGTTTTCCCTCAGAAAGGTATTATATAACCCTCACAACAAACAAGATGGTCTCATCATGATACATGGTACTAAGTGGAATTCACTGGAATTATTTAAAAAAAAATAAGTTTTTTTTTGTTAGCTTAAAGAACATCAGGACAAAGGATAACATGTGGTCAACAATTCACTGCATTGAATCAAATTTCAGTTTCAAAAGTAAGTTTATATTATTAAGTACCTAGATTTAAATTAAACAATACAAAAAAGGAACCCAATAAAAAGTACGAAGAAAGATATAGTTGTTTTCATAAGCTAATGACTTTTTGTCGTACATCGTTGTGTTGTACAATGTTTTGTAGAAAGGAACTGTGATGTTAGAATATTATAAATAGCTTGAATTGAAGATTTATGGAAAAATAAATTTCTACATCTGTATCTGTTAACGAAAATAAATGTTTTCCTCGGTTTATCATTATTTTGAAATACTAAACTTTCTAAGTTGATATTAAATTGAGCATTTACAAAAATGATAATATTCCAATATGTTTCTTTATTGCTTTTGAGTTTAATGTCATTTCTATACAATAGTTTGTTTTTTACATAAATTATTAAAAATCAGAATATCACCTGTTGGGGGATGGGATGAGTGGTTTGATCATTGGTTTTGTTTTGTCAAATAATATCATATTTCACATGATTGCATAGATAACAAAAAAATCTTAAGACGTTGCATGATGGAGAAAACTATAAAAAGAAATCTCCTCTTCAATAAGGAGATTTAGCTTTGTCTTTTTTTATTATAAAATAACCTAAAAACAGTACTGTATTGGTTGGACTTAAATAATTTACCTGTCATTAACATGATCACAAACCGCAGAATTTTTACCATAGCTGCATAATTTCTATAAAATTGGGCCCTGGAAATATAATTATTTGCAAACAGACAAATCTAGTTAAAGGTTTGATATCTATTTCACTCAATCTATGCCTTCTTTATAAAGTACACTCATTGGAAAATAGGTCTTATCAGACAAGTGGTCAAAAACGATATTTTTCCTGCAGCATTATAAGCATGAAGTTATTGCGTCATAATAAAATGGAATATTCTCCACCAATATAAGTTTAATAAAAATGTCTGAAAACGTCTTCAAAAATGGACTTTTGATAGGTCCTCTAAAAACTGAATATTCATTGGACGGAATAACAATGGTGAAATCCAGAAACTGGTTACTTTTAACATAGTACAAATGTATGAAATGCGGGTTGACTTCAAGATTCTCTTGCATCCTACCGTAGATCTTTTTTTTAACAAAAAATAATTGAATAAAACTGAAACTCGATCAGACACCAATCATTTACAATACTTTCCTAATTACTAACACCTTCAGGCAAGATAAACAGAGATTTTTTACAAATTTGATTGTCAACAGGTAAAAAAAGAGAACTTGTGACTTTTCTCTACCTGTATCACTATAGTATTCTATTTCCCTGATAAATGATTTGACAAAATTGGAAGAAAAATGATATCACATGATAAAAGTTAATATCTTTGGCATTAGAATTTGAGATCAATGGTCTCATATCTGAATAAATCCAAATTCACCTTCTCTACAGTATTTGGAACTGCTGTTAAAACAAAAATATGGTTCAGCAAAACTTCAACCCTTTCAAACTTAGACTAATGAATCAGCCTGTCGATTCGATCGTGTCCCGTCTTAATTAGCTGAATTTTGCCAAATCTTGTTCAGCTCTCTTCATAATCTTCATAGCCATTTCACCTTTAAAAAAACCACAGGAGAAAAATAAGAGGAAATGTATTGACTACAGTGAACATTAATATATAATAAATAAATCCAATAAATAGTTCAGCGCTTTTAAAAGTTTCAGACCCACAAATGCTCTTATTTATATGCAATCAAGGATGTCTCTACTTTCAAAAACACTTGTATGTTTGGGTTTTGATAGCTGAATGCATACCTTTGTGTGTGTGTGTTGTTGGCAGGGGAGGCGGGGGGGCATCAGCAAGGATTTGAACTCTAGATTGATTGGTGATTAATGCCATGCTTAAGGGTATTTCACTTATTTGATGGCAGTGTATTCCAACAATAATTGACACTAGCACAACCAAGATGTGAAACGTTTCCATAATGTTGGAAAGTTATTTTTCCTCCAGTGCTCAGTCAGTACTCTAAAAACAAACTGCCCTTAGCCAGAGGGTTTGACCTCTACAAGGCACAGGGTTAGGGAACCTCTGCTTCAGGTACACATATGATTATAGTAGGTTTTTTTGGAAGTCAGAAAGTAAATTATGCGATCGGGGGTCAAAGAAATCCATAAACTGGTACCATCCCTAAAACTACAACGTACTGTAATTTAAAGTCTATCACAGAAGAGTTGTAAATTTCAGCAAGTTTTTGTCATTGCCATTTTTTCCAGCCGCGCCCAAAATGTTACAATAACTACAATAAATTTCTATTTTCATAAAATCTGTTTTAAAATCCAGACAGAAAACATGTTCAGAACTCCAACTAGGGGCTGATTAATTTGGGATAGGGGCCTAAAATTTCTGAAAAATCGATCTCCAGGTTATTTGTACGGTTGTCACAAGCCCTTTATATTTGCATCTCTGACTTAGGTTAACATCACTAGGTGGAATGGTCCACAGCTTCCCACAAGACATATTTCCCACTGAAGCGGACAGATCTTTTCAACCTCATTGTCGAGACAAACTTTAGGTCTCGACTACGGTAATGTAGTTAGCGATGAGACAGATTACTTACTTGGCAGTTGATTTCCGTGTGGATTGAGAACTGGACTAGACTTTACACCTCCTTTCTGTGGCGTTGAACTGCATGTTGGCTGCCATGTTAAATTAGGAACTGCCCCATCAGCGACTGACTTGCTGCTAATGCTTGGTTTATTGGAAATCACAGAAGCTACGTTAACACTTTGTCCTAAGATAAGACGAGCTTTGGCAATCACTTCCTCTTCCGTTAGCCCATCTTTTATTAATGCACAACCCTCAACTCCAGTCTTAAGAAAGTCCGTTTTAGGAAAAGTCAATTTTTCTTTTGTGAAAGCTTGTTTGTTTGATGGAAAACTTTGATAGTTTAACTGTCTACTCACTACACTTGTATTAAAACTCTCTAATTTTTCTTTTCGTATAACAGGCCTTGGTAATTTGTCATCTTCTACTCCTTCATCCATTCCCTCAGATTCAGTGTAACTCTTGAATGGTAGCGAACTGAATTGAGATGTGAGATTTGTTTGTAATCCTGTATCTTGATTGGTTAATTGTAAGCTTCCTGTTTGATAGCCAGTGTCTTGACTGGTCAGGCTTGTGGGAAGATTACTCATACTCCCAGGGTTTGTAGACTCTTCATAATTCATAGAGCAATCTCGGGAAATGGGAAAACTCATATTTCTATCATCACGATATCCTATTTTAGATTCGTTAGGAAGTTGAGTAGAATGAGCAACAAACTCTGCCTCCATTTCAGTCACGTTCATTGAAATGTCACTCATGAGAAGACGCGGTTCCTGAAAAGCCAATCCAGCAAAGGGGCGGAACAGGTCAACTTTTGCAGGAGATTCTTCATTTTCATTGGTTATAAATCCAGGCGTGGTCACCAGGGTAGCCATAGTAGCATGACAGCTACCTTCTGATGCTGAAAAATATCACAATTTTGTTGAATAAATAGAGCTGCTTTGTTTATATAACATTTCAATAAAAGTCTACATGTATTATGGGACATGTGATAACACTCTTGTTTTGTATAATTATACCAACTCTTCTACAACAAAATATTTTCTAAGGAAAGAACGAGAATAGCAATAAATTTGTTTTAATTGAATGCTCTTTTGTCGGCTTACCTTTTGAAGTACCTACAGTGGATGGTGTAGAAATAGCTGGAGATACACCGAAGACAAGTGGTCTAGAAACTGGTGTGTTTTCCACAAGGCCACCTAACATGGAAACTGGTTCTGGTGATGGATTGTTGGCCTGATTATTCTGAGCAATAGGGGAACAAATTGGTGAGATGTCTAAATCTAGCCTGCTTCGTACTCTCCTTTTCAAACATATTGGAGATAACTCTGGACTTGCCATGGCATTTTGATGTTGTCTATTGGCTGGGTTTGATTTTGATAGAAATGGACTCGACATGAAGCTGCCATGTAAACTGGTCCCTGGGGTCCCCAAACCTACAGAAAGGGTCAAACAATATCAGTTAAAGACTATTACATAGAATAAATTGTATTAATCACAAAGCTTAAAAAAAAGGTTACAACTCTTAGATAAGAAACTACACCCTGATGCACTAATAGAAGGCCTTAGAAACTGTGTACAGAGCCAGGCACCTTAATATATAGAAAGTAGGCCCACCAGCTGCTTATCGTTTAAAGGTGGAAAGTAAATACAGCATTGCTACACTCAAAACATACTGGCTTTAGCCAGAGGGCTTGTTAAGTGCACCATTTTTGCACCTGTTGAACGCAAAAATGAATCTGATCCTAATCAAACCAGACTGACCAATTACTTATTGTGCTATTCTTAAGTGAGAACTAAGTCTCAGCAGTACATTTCTAAGGTTATGATATTCTAAGAGATCTTAAATGGTCATTTATTATGTAGTACCTTTGATTCCATTAGAAACAGGTGTTGTTTGATTGTTGATGGGAGATAATTGTGGAGAACCAATTCCATCCATATCATCGGAAAATCTCCGAGCTCCATCAGAAAAACTTACAGGACTAGAGGAGAATTTATTCTGTGAAAAAAGATGAATATATGATGAGAAAGCCTTAAAAGAAATCTAAATAACGACTTCAAAATTTACTTGTGCTTAGGTTAATTCGCATGACAGTTCAGTGAGTAACACAAACCAATAATTAAGAAAACCAATGCTGACAAACATTGAGTTACTCCTCAAGGGTGTTTCCCTAACATGACAGCAGTATTCACCACCATCATTTGCCACACTGACAGGACAAGAAAACCTGAAGTGTTTTACTCTGTTTATCTTCATTCGTTGCTATAATGTTACCTGCAAGCAAAGTGTAGACCCACATAAAACTACCTGCAACTGGCTTTCTAATCATTCGGTCTATTCCAAATGGCTGCAGCCATGATAACATGGACAGTGAAGAGTGGGACTCTAAATAAACAGTGGTGTAGTGGCCATCCTTCCCAGGAAGCAATGGACAGTGAAGAGAGGGACTCTAAATAAACAGTGTTGTAGTGGCCATCCTTCCCAGGAAGCAATGGATAGTGAAGAGTGGGACTCTAAATAAACAGTGTTGTAGTGGCCATCCTTCCCAGGAAGCAATGGACAGTGAAAAGGGGGACTCTAAATAAACAGTGTTGTAGCGGCCATCCTTCCCAGGAAGCAATGGACAGTGAAGAGTGGGACTCTAAATAAACAGTGTTGTAGTGGCCATCCTTCCCAGGAAGCAATGGATAGTGAAGAGGGGGACTCTAAATAAACAGTGTTGTAGTGGCCATCCTTCCCAGGAAGCAAACTCTTTCTCCCCACAGATTCACATAATACACCAAGTATAAAAATATTGTCTCAGCATTCCATTCAAATGACGTATCCTTGAATTATTTGGATTTTCCAATCCATTATGGATAAATTCAGATAAAAATGTCAATCAATAAGTTCTAACTATCAATAACTAACGTTTGGAACAAAAGATTACCTCAATTTGGTGCGAAAACGTTAGAAAGACAGTTATGTTCTGTGATCTTACGTCAATTAGTTTGTGTACAAAAGACATCTTTGTTTATTTGTTTGATTGGGGTTTAATACCATGCTTAAGGTAATTTCACTCAACAAAACCACCCTCAACACCTCTGGCAACAAACAAGGACAAGACAATACAAAGACATCACAAACAGATCTACTTCATTTTGCCTCTTAGCTACAAGAGCACCAGGGCTACAAGAAGCTCCCTCCCAACCCTCCGTGGCTACAAGAAGCTCCCTTCCAACCCTCTGCGTGTACAAAAAGCTCCCTCCCAACCCATCGCCGCTACAAGAAGCTCCCATCCAACCCACCCTGGCTAAAAGAAGCTCCCTCCCAACCCTCCGAGGCTAAAAGAAGCTCCCTCCCAACTCTCTGCGGCTACAAGAATCTCCCTCCCTCCCAACCCTCCGAGGCTAAAAGAAGCTCCCATCCAACTCTCCGTGGCTACAAGAATCTCCCTCCCTCCCAACCAATCGCCGCTACAAGAAGCTCCCATCCAACCCACCCTGGCTACAAGAAGCTCCCTCCCAACCCTCCGAGGCTAAAAGAAGCTCCCTCCCAACTCTCTGTGGCTACAAGAATCTCCCTCCCAACCCATCGCAGCTACAAGAAGCTCCGTCCCAACCCTCCGCGGCTACAAGAAGCTCCCTCCCAACCCTCCGCGTGTATAAGAAGCTCCCTCCCAACCCTCCGTGGCTACAAGAAGCTCCCTCCCAACCCTCCGTGGCTACAAGAAGCTCCTTCCCAACCTTCCACGGCTATAAGAAGCTCCTTCCCAACCCTCCGTGGCTACAAGAAGCTCTCTCCCAACCCTCCGTGGCTACAAGAAGCTCCTTCCCAACCCTCCATGGCTACAAGAAGATCCCTCCCAACCCTCCACGGCTACAAGAAGCTCCCTCCCAACCCTTCGTGGCTACAAGAAGCTCCCTCCCAACCCTCCATGACTACAAGAAGCTCCCTCCCAGCCCTCCGTGGCTACAAGAAGCTCCCTCCCAACCCTCTGGGGCTACAAGTAGCTCCCTCCCAACCCTCCACAGCTATAAGAAGCTTCCTCCCAACTCTTTGCAGATACAACAAGCTCTCTCCCAACTCTCTGGGCTACAAGAATCTCCCTCCCAACCCTCCACAGCTACAAGAAGCTCCCTCCCAACCCATCGCAGCTACAAGAATCTCCCTCCCAACCCATCGCAGCTACAGGAATCTCCCTACCAACCCTCTGTGGCTACAAGAAGCTCCCTCCCAACCCTCTGCTTGTACAAAAAGCTCCCTCCCAACCCTCCATGGCTACAAAAAGCTCCCTCCCAACCCTCCATGGCT
>JAQQZZ010137414.1:0-27695 GCA_030265115.1 Mopalia vespertina | reverse complement strand
AATTCAGAGCTAAGGGGCAACAGGAAGCTGATCTGTTTGTGATGTCTTTTGTATTGGTATTTAAGGCGATTTCTTCACTCTGGGCTCGCATGCCGTCATATGAGTCAGTGAAATAATGCTGCTTTGTGTTAAATAGCTAGTGATTTATTTGCCGGACAAATTCTAAGAAGATTTATTGAACTATTCAAATTTGTTACCAGAAATGTCCAACAAACACATATATTTTATAACTAATTCTTATCCATGCAGGAAGCATGTTATGATGTAATAAGATAATCAGCCTGTAAACTAATATACATTGTGTCTGCTATATGTATATATACATCTGAACATTTAAGATGATTCATTGATTTTAATTAATTTACATGTAACATCCCTGTGCCAGTGTGATTGCTTTTTAGAAATATATACTTCTGCTCCCCATTTTAAATGTTGTTTAAGTATACAATGAAACTGTATTACTTTAGTAATGCACCTTGCTAAGTTCATCAAAGTTTTACAGAATTAAGCCCAATTCTAATCAATGCTGACCTTTTCTTTGTTTTCCTGTTTTTAAAGAATGCTCTTCACAACCTTGAGGATATGAAACAAGGACGACAGACACTTGTTGATAGAATGCACCGAGACAGAAATCGACAAGTAGGTCACCGGAGACCTTTCCCTTTCGACAAGAGGGTATCCTTTTTATTAGTGTGCGTTAAGCTTATGACACAGCATATCTATGTTAACATACAGCATGACCAGTTATTCCCTCATCATTATGAAGGCTGTTTGACTGTGCTGACTACTGAGATACTTTATAAGCTAATGTAGGTCAATCATGCTTCAGGGATAACTCCTTTGAAACTGTGCAGGCAGGATTAGCATTCATTTTTACACTATAACTACACTGCATCATGAATTTGTATACTGTTTTAACTACATCTTCACTTCACTGATCATATTCCTGTGCAGACTTGCACAACTTATCTTAAAGCCTGAGGCTGAGTATATTTAAAATTGACCTAAAAACTTTTATTTTTGAAAATGATAATTGTGGGCGGTTGGAGGAAGTTTTCTGTTGCTGGGGAACACAAAGCTTTTCTGTTTGTGAAATCTTTGTATTGTGTCTTGTGATTGTCCTGTCTTGTCATTGTTTGTAAAGTTGCCAGTGACGTCGATGGTGGTTGCCGTTACCAATTGGACTGACACCCCCTTATTTAAGTCAAATAACCTTGAAATCAGCCAAACAAATTTAAAATTGGTTGAAGAAAGTTTTTTTCTGCCCTAGTGCTGTCCAAGCTAAAAAGCAACAATCAGCTGATTGGTTGAGGTGTATTTGACTGTAAGTTGGCATATTTTGTCTTAAATGGTCATGTTTTGCACCCTCTGGTAAAGTGTTGTTATTATTGCTAATGAATCCAATCAAATGATTAAGTCCATGTACACTGCAGTTCACTTGAGAACGATGTACAGACCCATTCCATATTAAGGCATCAACAAAACAATTGGAAAATATTAACAAATTATCCCTAAATAACACTAACTCAGGCCTGTGCTGTAATCTTTTCTGGCATAACCTTAAAATCAGTCCTCTAAAATGTTGTGAGATAACCTAACATTTGCATTTGCTGCTGCTTTGCTGATTTTTTAAATACATTAATGTGCATTTATAATACAAACTTCATTGATGATCAGATTGACAAAATGTGTCAAAATCCAACAGCATAGGCCTGTTTTAGTTTATCTTTACTCTTGTTTTGTAATATCATGTTTTTTTTAAATTTCTTAACCTATGTTGAGGTTAGTTGATAATTATTGTCCTTATAAACAAGCCCATCTGACACAACACTACTATAGGCTTTCATATGTTTCTAGCACAGTCATGGGCTCTTTTCTTAGCATTACAGGTACATTGAGTTTTCAACAGAGACGAAACACTTCATGTTTTATTGTAGTGTTATAGTAAGTTATTATTTTATGTCAGTACTCGCAGTCCTAGAAGTAAAACGGCATTTAGCACGATGTTCAAATCATTCTTATAAGTTATAAATAACGTTCAGAATAGCCCTGCACACAACCAAACATTTATCACCGTAATGCCTCAAATAAAACACTCTGTTTCCTCATGTACTCAACCCAGCATTCAGTACTACCATTATGCTCTAAATGAACATTCAGTTTCCTTCTGCACTCAACCCAGCATTCAGTACCACCATCATGTTCTAAATCAACACTCAGTTTCCTCCTGCACTTGACCAGGCATTCAGTACCACCATTATGCTCTAAATGAACATTCAGTTTCCTCCTGCACTTGACCGAGCATTCAGTACCACCGTTATCCTCTAAATGAACATTCAGTTTCCTTATGCACTTGACCGAGCATTCAGTACCACCATTATCCTCTAAATGAACATTCAGTTTCCTCATGCACTCAACCGAGCATTCAGTACCACCATCTTGCTCTAAATGAACATTCAGTCCTTAAGCACTCAAGTTAATCCAGCATTTTGTACCATCATCATGCTCTTAATCAACATCCAGTTTCTTTATGTACTCTTGCTTGGTTGCATAATCAAGCCTTAACCCAGGGCTCAAAGTTCAAACGACAACCAAGTTAGATTGCTGTCCTCCAAACAAAGCACCTGCCCCAATGCAATTAACACTGTTACCTAAAATGAGTAAAGAAATATAGACGTAATAGCATGAGGGCTTTGCTGTGCTGTGCTTTGAGAATTTATTTTTCCCTGTAATTAATAAATTTTAAAATAAAATTATTTTATACTATTTTTTAATAGAATATTTTCCTTTATCATGATTAAAATAAAATATATAATTTTTGCACAGTCTCTATTTTTTTCTTCTGATTCAGAGCTGACCTGCTTTCTATTATTATAACCAAAATTTCTGATCTGATTGTCTACAGACGTAAAAAAAAATAATCAGAATAATTCTCATTATGTGCTTAATAATGATTTTAAAAAGTAAAAACATTTAAAGTTGTGGAACATGACAAATAATATAATGTAAAAGGAAAAAAATTGTTTGTACACGTTGTCTTCTTTACAGGGTATGTGAAGATTTTGTTTTGACAAAGTTGTACATTTATTTAAAACAAAAAAAAAAATATTTATAAATATGATCAATGGATAAAAGCTGTCAAATGCATTCTATTCTTAAATACCTGGGTCATCTCCTCTAGATTATCCTCAGGCAGATAGTGTCCCTATTTATTACAACATCAGAGGTTTATTGGGAAACTGAAAGGCGATATTGGATAGTTCTGAATGGAAACTGGGGAGGAAGGTTTCAGGTTCAACAAAATACGAACCGAAAATATTCTAAATTTAAACAAACTTGTATCTTTTTATATTAATAAAGCTTGCCTTCTTGATTTGTATGTATCTGCACAATGGTACTGAATGCAAGTTTTGCTTGTCAAAGATTTTCTTCAAACTTCTCTTTCTGTCCCAAATTTCTATCTACTAGTCTTGAAATAAAGGTCCACATTTCATTTGAGTATGCCCTCAGCCCCTTCTCTCACTTCTCCTGGTGACTGCCCTGATCATAGATCAGGAAACCTCAGTGATACACTTCAAACATACGGTAATAGTAGTAGACTGTAGGGCAGAACAGGAAAATTGACTCTTCAGAACCTTGCATGAAACAGTCGGCAGCCCAACATCATACAGGTAGCGATACTCCTTCGGTCTTTGACCATTTCTGGCAACCCAGTTACTATTTTTGTATCTGAATGAATAGCATTTGTTTTAGTTTAGAAGTTTTTTTAGTGATTATAGATTTTTAGCCAAATAAAGAAAAATATTGTAATTAGCAGTCCAGTATATCTTTTACATTTTTTAATCTATTCATTTATTAAAACAATTGGCTAATCACAGAATGGTCTCTTAATTAGTATAAAAATTAAAAATTAATTGATACTCAGAATGTTTGTAATCCTCTTTGACCATATTCACCAAAAATTGTAAATTTGTTTCTGCCAAACCAAAAGTAATTTTTCCCAAATTGTAAGCTCTTAATTGTCCAGGCTGTAAGAGCTGTCATTTACTAACCATATATTCAGTACTGTCATATTATTAACCAAGCTTCTAGTTCCTTCATGGGCTTAACCAAACTTTTGGTTAGGTCTACAAGTACGTCATACATATTCACTACTATCATGCACAGAACCACTCTCTTGTGAAAGAGTTCTTGTTCATTACTCTTCACTGCTAACAAAAACTTTTATGCGAGAGATGAACTGTAAGAAATGTTGACAAAACATAAAATATCTGTTTTAAACGGTTTGAACCATTATTTAAGGCTGACAGTGTGAGAGAATACCGCTACATAAAATGTCAAAACCTTTAGTACCTTTGACCTAATCATTGCGATCATGTAACCAAGATCTCCAGTTAAAAAAGAAAAAAAGTAGTGCTGGACCCCACACCGAAGGTAGTGCACATTAAGTCTATGGTATAGAGAATGTCACAGAACCAAGTATTTAGTTATGTCGACATGTCTGACGCTAGTCACAATATTAACAAATTGTAAGGCTTTTTTGGTTCGATTAGTATTATCATGAATATTTTGTCCAAAATTTCACTATGCCTCATAATTTCAAATGTGGCAGCTGATATAATGAAATCTAAAGCTGTGTGGTTTCTTGATGCATAATGATCTTCATGAAACTTGAATGATAGGGATAGACACTTAAATTACATTTTAGTGTCTCCCAGACCAGGGCATCCATTGCAAACCAGACTGGAATAAATTAACCATCTACAATAAGCATATATGAGATTACAGGACCTAGACAGTGTCTGCATCTTAATCAGGTTTACCTGGGATCAAATTAGATATCCATACCCTCTGGCTTATATAGATGTTAAATGTTAACCAAATCATAGAACTTGTTTCAGCAGATCCAATCCATACACATGCTAAAATTGATAGATAGTGGGTTTATTGACCCCACGAAGTTGCCCTGGTACTACAAGTAGTGTTGCTCTTATGACCCTCTCTAATGTACCCCCCGCGTCCGTGGCTTAGTGGTAGCGTGTGTGCTTACTAATCCTACTTCAATTTACCATTCATGGGATCGATACCGTCTGTCGTCAATCAGGTATATGAGTGAGTCACACGATGTGGCTCCGGCAATCGCAGCCTTTGCAGGGGTGGTTATTTAGAGGTTTCCTCCTGGTTTTCCACCGTAATGAGGCAAGGAACATTGTGAAGTGGACAATCCGTCGTAAAATAAGTGATATACCCTTGAGTACGACGTTAAACCCCAATCAAACAAACAAACTCGAGGCAAATTGTTCGCCTCGAGTGGATAGCAAAAATATAGCTATTGCGTGATATTTTTATATTCGCAAAGACCTTTGAGCATGGCATTAAACACCAATCAATCCATCAAATTTATATTCGCGCATAAATCTTTGTTCCATGAGGATTAATTACTCATTTCTTAATTAAAACAGTTTTTTCCCTGGGGTTCTAATAAAACAAGTAAAAAATAATTTAATAAAGAGACTAAATTTATCAAAGGTTTGTCAAGTTTTTATCTCAACACTCATTATGCAGAGATGTGATGTAAGCTAAATATCAGTTGAATACCTTCAAAATAACAAATCAAGTTGCAGAAACGTTTTCTTTTCATAAATTTAGTTTTCTCTTGGGCATAGACATAAAGCCTAGCTTTGTATAGAAAGTTAGTGTACTATGTTTTTTCCTTTACTTAATTTTTGACCTTTTAACTTTAATTTTTTTTTTCTAAATGATCTGTTCACGGCTTCTTAAACACCAGAAGATAAAGGTGTAAGTAAAAAGGTCTAGCCTGAGGCAAACATCTAATCTTGTATTTCTAACAGAAGCCTGGGCTATATTATGGACTTACATGAGCTTATGTTGCTAATTCTCTGAACTCCATTTAAAACTGTGGCCATTTATCTATCTTAATTCAAGAGTCGTTTGTATACAGAGTCTTTTAAAGCCATTCATGACTGCTTGTTTAGTCATAGGCCAGCTGAATTGAATACAGCTTGACCTTAATCTCAGTGCAAGGAGTCCTTGTCCCACATACAATTATATAGAGGTTTACCTGTATGCTAAAATGGTAGTATAATATTGGTGGTTTGCTTTATTTGAAGAATTGTACAGCATTTAGTAGATCTAATCAATATCTAGATCGAGCGGGCCATTTTATATTTTGTCATCAATATGTAAAGCTTTTGCGGTCAATTGTTATTCTGACTCTTCTGACATAATGGGTGGTAGATTTCCTTTCAGCACCCAGCTTAACTTTTACCACCTAAATACACACATATAATAAAAAATACACCAAAGTGCAAGAATTGTGAATTAAGCAAGGCGCCCCTTTTGGCCCGTGCCCCGTGGTATTAAAACTTTTCTGGAAAATGGGATTCCACAGGGTTGTTTTTACAAGCTTTCATCTGGTTTGAAAAAATTTGGATATAATATTATTTGAATAATTTTTGTGTCTTTTAGATAATTGAAGATTAACAGTATTTTCGTTATTTTTTAGGATAACACTTTCTTAGTTTGAACCGATTCCAGTTCAGAAAATTTTGCAGGTTGAAACCCATCTGGGAATTGAACCCAAGACCCTCAGAGTTAGGCACCGTTTAATATAATATTATTTATTAAATTGAAAGCCGTTTTCACCATGATTTTCTTTTTAGTCAGCACGTTTACAGTGGTGTATCGCACAGTCTAAGATCTGTCCTTTTGAGGGTATATGAGCCTGAGGTAGACAAATCAGTTGCCATTAGCTTCATACATGGGGTAATTTTGAAATTGTCTCCGGTTTATGGAGAAATATAAGTGAAAAATTCTTTAGAGCGATGGTAAACAATGTTAGCAATCAAATAAATACACACGAAAACTTGACATTGCCTTTTAAAATTAGGAGTTAAATAAATACACTTGTAATAAATCCTGTAGTATAGTGTCTAAACAACAAACTGTAAATAATATTCTGTCTTACACAGTTACACAAGGGGACACTGACCCAAGCTGCCATGCTTTGGGGCGATTATTGAAGGCTGTCTCCCTGCTGTCATTGATCTACATTTTATTTTAACCAGAGTTATAGGGAATATTGACCTGTGGTAGCTGGACTACTGTGTCTTGTGGATTTCTATTACCAGTCTATGAGATCTACTTATAATGCCAGCTCCCACTGACTGTAGACAGCTGAGGCGGTAATACATAAATAAATCGACCTAATTCCTTTCACTGACCTCATTGTGGTCATGTGGAAAGACAGTCCCTGTTATAAAATTCACGGGCAGCTTGTTTTATGGCCATTGTACACTGAACTGCTGAGCATTGATATACTAGTTACTGCATTCTAGTTATGTCCCAAATATCTACCCATTACATACAATAACTTCATTATTAGCGAGCTCTTACTCTACAGTGTCATTCATAACAAATGTTACAACTTGAATGTTACATAATTATGTAAAATGTTGAATTAATCTCATACACTCTGGCAAAGGGCAGCTTGTTTTGAGAGTAACAATGCTGTCTTAACTTAGCATGGGATGAAGATAAGTACCGGTCACAGGATCTAGTCCGTCTGTCGACCCTCAGGTATATGAGTGAGTCACAAGATGTGGCTCCGGCAATCGCGGAGGTGGTTTTTACGCGGTTTCCTCCCGGTTTTCCACCATAATAAGACGAGGAGTGACGTGAAGTGGACAATCCGTCGTCATATAAGTGAAATACCATTGAGTACGACATTAAACCCCAATCAAACAAACAAAACTGAAGTTGCATCAAACACATGTTATTTGTAGTGTTACAATCTTTTAACATAATATACAGGCCTTCACAGATCACTCACCTCAAATCAGAATGCCTGAATATATAGTCTCATCTTGTTATTGTGGACACTGAGGGGAACCTTCAATTTGCCCTAGCTGGTGCTCTGAGAGCTAAGAGGCAAGCTGAAGCTGATTTTTTGTGGCATCTCTTTGTTTAGTCTTAATATAGTTGTCTTTTCTTTTCTTTGTTGTTAGCGTATGCGCTTACTAATCCTACTTCGATGTACCGGATCGAATTGTCAGGTATATGAGTGAGTCGCACGATGTGGCTCTGGCAATCGCAAAGGTGGTTTTTACTAGGTTTCCACTCGGATAAGGCAAGGAACCTTGGCAAATGGGTGAAATAACCTTTAACATCAATCAAACAAACATTATTATATTCACATTTAATGACATAAGTGCACTAATTGAGATATCCCCCTTTTGTGTTGCACTTTTTTAATAATATGTACATTTAGTATGCTAGTAGGCTCTAGTTTGAACAGGATGTGATATAAACATCGGTGTTTTTCTGACAATTAACCTACCTTTTAGTGTTGTACAATTTTTGATACAGGAGGTACCAGTCATCTATGAAATAATTGTTAGTATTTTGTAACAGTTGTTTATTGTCACCTGATGAATAATCATTGTCATGGTATACATTATTATGATTTACATCACTGCTGTTTTCTTGTTGAAATAGTACTATAGATCACCTCTGATTTTGTTTATGAGCAATTCTAACCTTTTTGCTAGTTGTGAAAGTATTACAGTATATAATCAAACAAATTTATGTTTTCAGAGAAATATTGATGCTTCCTAACTAAAAACTTCGTCATCTGCATCTGAGACACATTTTTTAAGCTTTTTTATTGACTTACATTTAAGTTAAGTAGCAATTTTATGGTCAACATTTTAGGTGATCTAGGATAGACTCAAAACTGTGAATTACACCTTATTTATGCATAAATCCTGGGATACATAACTTTCTCACAAATAAAAAAGAATTAAAAAGATTGTTTTTTATTTAATAAAATAATGACAAATGCTGTATATTGCAGGTGTTGTAATCTGCGGTAGGCTCTCAGATATTAATCAGTAACAGTATCAATAGTCAGGCGTTTGGAGGAAGCTCCCTGTGCCATGGTGCTCTCTCGGCTAAGGGACACACAAGGGTGTTGTGGGTGGCTGGGAGGGAGCTCCCTGTAGCCCTTGGCCCGGTTGCTCGAAGCGCTATAAAATTTAATCCACTATTAGATGATGTCCTGCCATGTTGAAGGTCTAGTATCTCTAAATCGTTTTTCGTGCAACCAGCCCCTGGTGCTCTCAGAACTAAAGGGGTACAGGAGGCCAATCTGTTTAGTGATGTCTTTGTGTTCTGTGATTATCCTGTATTTGTCTCATCTTGTCTTTGTTTGATGCCAGTGGCATCAAGGGTGGATTTCTTCATCCATTTGGCTGACATGCTGTCATGTGAGTGAAATAACCTCAAGTACGGTGTTAAACCCTAATCAAACAAACACAAGACAAAGGTGTTTCATGGTGGCGTGACTGGCGTCTAGCATTGTTTGTTTACCAACTTTGTTAGATTGCACCATATATTGAGTTCTGTTGTTGGTCTGCTATCTGGTACCCTATGGCTAAGCCATGGTAAGGGTTCTATGTTTCAAGCATGTTTGTGATGAACATATATCTCTCAAGATAACAAATCACTTGACATTGTATGGTTGTGACTGCCTGACTGGAGTATGTTGCCGTCAATCTTGTGTCTAATCATTGTTTTTTGCCTTACGGCATTGATATGACAAGCCATCATATGAGTGTAACAAACTTTGAAAGAATGAAGTAAATCCTAAACGCCACTTACTAAAATCCTTGTCAATGTATGATATTTAAATTGAGGCATAAATTGTCCAGTTTTGTGTATTTGGGTTTGTAAAATACTTGCATTCAATTAATGTCGCTCATAATTTGTCTAAAAATTAAAATCCATTACTTGGTTCAGAACTGCTAGTTGATTTTCCATTTTCTGATGAAGAAAATACAGATGAAATTGGATTTATACTTGTAAAAAATATAAAACCCATGACATTAATTCGTTCCATTTTTTTTCTCAACTGTGTTGATTTTCCAGTTCCCAACTTTTGATGAAGAAAATAAAGATAAAATTGAATTTATATTTGTCAACAAATAAAACGCATGACATTAATTCGTTCCATTTTGTTCTCAACTGTGTTGACTTTCAACTTCCTTAATGATTTCTCAGATAGATTGCTCACCGTATGGGTCGGCTTACCTGTCACCACCACCTGATAGCAGCTGGAGAAGGTAGGTCTCTCATCTCATTTCCTTAAACCCATGCTTTCTTAGTGCTCTTTCTTAATAATGTCACAGCCCCAGCAGGACTATGGCAGCCGGGCCAGTAAATGTATTCACACGATGCTGTCCATGGTGAGCCGTACAGTCAGCATCCATAGCAACACTGTTCTATGGCAACAAAATTAGCTTGTGGTATTATTGATTTTATAAAAATGTAAGCTAATGTTTTGTTGTCAGAGGACAAATTCACTAAAACACATTTTAGAAAATAAGATAGTTTCCAAATTCCATTAGTGCTTCTTCATTTGTTTGTGTTCTGGTATTTTTATTTTCTAACTTTCCATTGTTTTTTATATAAAAATCTGTGTTGTTGGAATTCGTGATGGTGTTCCTGATAACAAGTGCACACCTGATTTTTTTGACTGCTCTCTTGTGTCATGAAGTCAACACTACTTTATAGTAGTTAAGTATTGGGCATTTCAATTCTGTCAGAATTTGTGCAACAATAACATTACTGGTCAACTCATGCACATGTTTTTTCTCTCGTATTAAGGTAATGGAGAGGCATGTGTTAACAGAGCTATGTGTTAGAACGGTGCATGTAGTGTTCTAATAGCTCTACCGGGTATAAATGGCATGATTTGTTTTACATGCATGTAGTACATTAATAATGATTGGTTGACATTGGACAACTTTTTGTAAATATCAACTACTTTTTCGTGGCTACACATGTTGATTGACAGTTGTACTTTTCTGCATTGTTCATGTTGTCACAGTGGCCCACGACCGTAGCTTAGTGGTTAGTGAGTGCGCTTACTTATCCCACTTCCATGTATCGTTTGCGGTTTCGAGTCCGCCTGTCGACCATCAGGTATATGAGTGCGTCACACGATGTGGCTCCGCCAATCACAGGTGTGGTATTTACTGGGTTTCCTCCCAGTCTTCCATCGTAGTTAGGCAAGGAGCTGTGTGAAGTGGACAATCTGTCGTTATATTAGTGAAATACCCTTGACTACGACGTTAAACCCCAATCAAACAAACAAACAAATCTTTTCGCAGTGTCTCTTGTCATAGTGGGAGCCACTTTCGTTCAGTTAAAATATAATACTGGCCCATTTAAGATGGTGTCTGGCCACCAAAGTACAGCTGATATCTTGATTTTGACATGGAAAGCCTCAGAGCTTGAAAATGATTTTAGCCAGAATAGAAACTAGGTGTTGAAAACCAAGAACATAAGGCAATGCTATTTTAAAATGCTAAGCTCTACATGTAAAAACTTTTAAAATCTTGTTAGTAAGTTCTATATGTTAAATAAAATAATAATAGGGAGGGCTATCCTAAAATAACAAATCTACAGATATATTTGTGAAACTCAACCAAAATATTTAAATTTGGTAGTTTCATGCGGTTAATGAAATTTGAGTGGTTCACATCAAAGGTTCACTTATAAGTGAGGACTGTAATGTTAGGGATTGCCAATAGGTAGATCTCTACATCCCGACACAGAGAAAAAGAAAGAGTCTGTACTCTAAACATTGGACTTGCTCATGTAAACATTGCAGAGAATCTTGTTACGGACCCACATCCAGTGCCTTTGTCTTGTTTTTCGGCTCTTCTTGCAGACAATGGGGTTTTAGCCTAATTACTCTCAGAAGTAGGTACTTGTAGCATGTGTGTATCTGTTGTGTTAGGCTGCAGGTTGGATGTCTTGTCTCTGGCTAGGGATCTTGTCATTAATTATGTAGAAAGAAAGCTCATTAAGTGGTATCAGGGAGAGAGGAGAATGTCTATATTGTGTGAGGTTATTGAGAACTGTAGCAGGTGGTGTGGCTGGGCTTTTGGCCAGTCTTCACTTTACATCCATCATCCTGGAATGGAACAGGCAAAAATACCTGACATCGCTACAATCTAGGAATCTCCCATTGATTTTAACCCTACCTCAGTTAGGCTACTTGTGTAGCAGTATATTTAAAGTAAGTAGATATCGGGGGAGGATTCCCTCTTCTCAATTAATGACCCCTGGTCTAGTAGCTAGCTAAAAAAGACAGAAAATCCATAAAGGCAAATCTCAGAATTGTGATATATATGCAGGAAGGTGACCCCAATAAAATTAAGAAGACTCGGAATGAATACAGATAAATCCCCAGATATTGGCCTGATATAGAATTGTATATGGCTTTATGATGGATTGGCTGATTAATCAGTTCACATTTAATACTCACCAATCAAAATGAAATACCTACCGGGTGAATCACATTTCACTTCTTCTTTATATAAACAAGTTTTGTTATGAACAACTCAATTCTTGAATTCACCAAGACATTGCAGAGAAAAGAATAAAAGATACAAGAGCCCTGAAAGAATAGAAAGTTAAAAAAAACTCCAGACAAACAGATACTGAGATGAATACACCAAACGTAAAAGAAATGTCTTATTAGGATTAATTGAATTATTAAACTGTGTTGGTTGTATGTGTAAGCCTTTGTTTCATTTTGTCTTCTATCTGAGCATCTCCACTGTTGATTGCTTTCTTTAAAAGGCACCAAGTCTGAGGGTTAACTACCTGTATTAGGTTTTGTAACATTGTAAGGCTTGTCACCAAGTGCAGCCGTTGGCTATAAAGGTAGTAAAAATGAGATTGATACCATCTAACTGAAGAAGTTTTATTGAGTTAGAAAACGGCCTTTCACAGTTGCTGCTCGTATAAATTCACACTTTTTTATAACATAAAAGCTTCCAGATGATTAGAGAACATCAACTTTTACTCGTCTAAAGTGCTGTTCGCCATTTCAAGTTACCATAGAAACCAAAATTGTTGGCGGCTTGAAATTGATGTCCATTGCTTTTGGCAAAAATTTGTCCCCCGCATACAAGGTAGCGTAAATGTGAACAGTTTTTGTTTGCGTGGGAGGTCATGTCATGGATGAAATCGAATGGTCTCGAGGACAAGATTTATGACGTCTTTGCCCCTCAATCTCTTTCTTTCAATGGCTGTGATAACTCGTTTAAGTGTTTGTTGTCTAGATTTCGATTGGATCAAACAATTGACAAATGAAAATGTTTTCTTGTTTTTGTTGTAGTATTTGGGTTGTGTTAATAGGAATGTGGGTTGTGAATGTTTTGTTTTTGTAACCAATAGTAAAAAAAAAACCCACTCTTTATAGATCAAGATGCAAACCTTACTGGGCATTGTCAACAATTGATACATGTATCTTTGGACCAGAAAAATTAATGAACAGTTTTTTTATTGTGTATAAGTTGTTTTGCCAATTGTTTACAACTCACCCAATCACACTTCTCAAACTATGTAAGTCAACATTTTGTTTCAAACATCTTAATCAAGTGTGCTTAATTGTTGGATAAACTGTTTCTGAATGACTTGTTTCAAAACGATTCATATCTTGAAATATTAGCAAGTAAACACTTTGGTGACTACAAGCCCTCTGGCTAAGGGCAGTTTGTTTGAGGAGTAGCAATGTTGTCTTTACTTAGCACCGGAGGAAGATTAACTTTCTAACAATAAACAAAACACCTCACATTTATGTTTGTGCCAGTGTCAATTATTGTTGGAATACACCACCATCATATAAGTGAAATACCCATAAGCATGGTGTAAAACACCAATCAATCAATCAATTGGGCTACAATTTTTGATATGTTTTGGTGTGACGTTACCATCTCAGTCGAGTACGACGTTAAACCCCAATCAAACAAACAAACAAACAAACCATCTCAGTCTTCAGACCATTCATTCTCAAGCAAATGGTTCCAATATTTAACACGAAATTATACAATTTTGTAACAAATTATCAAGAAGAATATTTAAGATGATCTAACATACAAGCTTGATCAAAAGAGCCCATTAGCAATGTTATCATAGATAGTCAACAAAAACAAGCATCCATCCAAGTTTAAATGCATTTAAAAGAGCCAATCATCGATGTTATCATAGATTCTCAACAGGAATAATAGAGCCAATCATTGGTATTTACAGAGTTAAAAAGGAGTCAAAAACCCTTCATCACAAAGATACTGAATACAACTAGCAATCTATCTTTGCATAAATAAAAAAAACAGGCCATCATCCAGCTCTGTAAACAAGATAACTACCCATCTTTTATTACATACTCCACAACGCGGACGGACAATCATCTACCGTTATAAACTCATTTGGACAAAACAACCAGATTGGGGTAATATGCCATACTTTAAAAGAGTTATTTTATACATATGAGGTGATGCAAGCATAATGTTGCCTGTGCTATCAGAGCTAACTGGCAACACAAACCAGACCTGTGCTGGTTTCTTTGTTTTGCATCTTGTTTTTGTTCATGACTTGTTGACATTGGCAAGTACTAAGGTTTCCTTCATCCCTCGAGGCTACAGGAGCAGTAATTTTGCAACAGAGAAAACATTGCACATTTTCTGATTGTGCTTGTTTTGCTAATGCTGGAGGTCACAACTATAAGTAAAATACCCTTCGGCAGGGCTGGGAAATTATTCGAAATTAATCAATCAATGTTCTTGCAGTTGACACATTATCATATAAGTGAAATAACATTTCATGAAGAATTTCGTGGAATGCAAAATTTCGAATTCGTGAAAGAATTACATGGAAGGCAAATTTCATCCATTGTTGTAACAAGGAAAGTGGCATTCAAAGTTTGAAGTAAACAAGTCAACAAGTGTTCACAACACATATAGTGAAAATTGACATCCATGTACATGCATTGCACTCAAGGGCTTAGGCAGACACCCATCCAAATGAACACCCTGAAGTGAACAATTGCCTCATTTGGACACCCTGTTTTAAGAAACTTTAACATGCAGGAGATAGCTAAACTGTCAAAATTGGACACCCAGTTGTTTGAAAAGTGAAGCAAAATGACCAGTTTGGACACCATACTTTTGATTTCTGGCTAAGCCCCTGATTACACTGGTGTTGGTTAAAAACTTTCGAATTCAGTGTATCTTCAATGAGATTTTTTTTATTATTTATGAATTCAGTTTGATTTTAAATACAACAGTATACTGGATTTAGACAACAACCATTTATCCGAAAACTCATGGTGCACCATTTAAAACTGAACTTGCTTTCGTGATTGACCCAAGCGTCAATCTCTTATCAGTTTAATTAGATTCAATTATTTATTGAATGGTATTTAAATGTTACTCCCAAAGCTATTTCACATATTTCATCATGGTATTGAGTCGTGAAAATCCAAACCCCTTTGTCATAAAGATAATAAGTGTATGTCACGCCACAGGAAGAATAACACTGGGTTATCTTTCATGAGGGTGAAGATAATTGCTATTTAATGATAATTCCCTCGTGATTGTTAATCATATTCTTCATATGTTTGCGTGGGCGATTGGGAGGGAGGGAGCTTCCTGTTGGCCTGCTGCTCTCAAGGCTAAGGGGCAAAATGAAGCCCATCTCTTTATGATGTCTTTGAAGGATTGCCCTGAATTTGTCCTGTCTTGTCTTTATTTGTTGCCAGTGGTGTTGAGGGAGGTTTCCTTCACCCATTGAGCTGGTAAGACGTCAGGAGTAAAATAATAAGTAAGGGGTTAAACCCCAATTTAACAAACAAATCAATAGTTGTGTTAATCTTACAATATTGTTACAACTCCAATAAATCATATACATGATGCATTCTTATTGATTCGATAATTAATTTTGGTCTAGTTTTTAAACCGTAACATGATTTCCAATCATTAAAGAAAAAGACAATGCACATAATATGCAATTATGCCTATGTGTGCATCAATTATAGGTGCAGTCACATTACTTAACTACATGTGCATATACTATAGTACAGATGCATGCATTTTGGAGTCATTTCTTACAAGAAAACATAACCATTTGTCAAAAAAGGTTTTATTTCAGTCTGAAATATTAAAAAAAAAAAAAATCATCCTGTCTACAAGAAAAACAGAATTTGAAAAGAAATTGAAGTTTCAGTTGTCAACACTTTTTCCTCAATCTCTGCGCACATAAAACACTTTTGAAAACAGTTTGCACATTATAAACCCCCAGTGCACACAGATTAACACAAAACATCATTAACTCCCATTTTTTCTGTCCCATTTATAGCAACAAGTGTCTATGGCCTCACCATGTTTAAAATCAGCAGATTTGGTGACAAGGATTTGACCTTGACCCCTTCATGACCCTGTGACTGACCCAGTCTGTTGCACAGTAAATATGTATAAATCATTGACCTTTATGACTTACATGAATCTTAAACAGTATCGAAATTGATATCTTGGATTAACATAAATCATGAACAATATTACTTACTAATTTAATTATTTAGTATTCAGCAATTCAGAGATTGTTTGCTTTTCCAGAAATACAAATACAAACATAAAACATCAATCAAACAGATAAACAAACTTCCACTGTTGAGTTTAACCTAATGTACAAGTGGTGTAATTCTGAAAAAAAAAACAATGTCAGCATTTTGACTGGAAATGTCAGCATGTGTAATGTATGCGATTATATGGAGATAATTACAAATACACACATACATGTTGAAGTAAGTAATAAATATGTAGAACAGATTATAAGCCCTGTGTTAGTTTATTATTCTTCATACAAAGAGCTTATATCATGGTCTTTTTAAGCATGGGAAATCTGTGCTATTAGGTGCACAGTTTAGCCTCTGTGTTTGTTTGACCAGACTGCTTAATACCTACATAACGACAGGGAGTGTCTAGCTGGTTACTTGTCATTACTTATTAATATTACACTAACTGGTATTTATCCGAGGGCTACAACCACACCTTGATATCACATCATTTGAAGGATTGCCATTTGGGTTACTGGGTATATTAAAAAAGATGCTAACATAATAAAGTAAACATGTTGTCTATGATTTGATTGGCTGAAAGACTTCTTTCTATTTGTCATCATTTAATAGCATGAGAGTTTATTCTAAAACTATATAATGAATAATTTTTGTGTCTTAATGGAAATACTGTTGAAACTATATAAGTATAAACTAGTGTGAAGTGCAAATAAGCCATAGCTGAGATTAAAGCCATTCGTTTGAACACCTCAATCTGTGTACCTAAAGTTGAAACTAAAATGTAAGGATGGATTCAATTCAACCCAGTGCTATTTGCCTTAACATGGAATTTTCTGGTCAGAATATTTCTTTATGATATTGACAGGTGGAAACTGTGTCAGTGTTTTGTGTTTGAAATTCCTGCAGTATTTGGGAGGGAGCTTCCTGTTGCCCTGCTGCTCTCATAGTCAAAGGGCAACATAAATGCATTCTCCTGTCGAGTCTCTAGTTTTTACATCATGTGATTGTCAGGTCGTGTCTTTGTGTGTTGCTAGTAATGTTGAGGGTAGTTCTCTTTACCCATTGGCCTGACATGGCGTCATATGAGTGAACTAACCTTTAGTACAGCGTAATACCCCAATCAAACTGTGAAACAAACAAACCTTTCAGACTCCTAAATATTTGTGATTTGTTGGAGAGAAAAATAATCTCATCTAAACAACGTTAAGGGTAAATTAAAACATCCATTTGTCAATGACTGGATCCTTTTACGGCAAACATAGGCAATCATCATAAAAAGGTAGCCCTAAAATATTTCTTATTCTAAAAATAATTTTGTAAGTGCAGAAAAACAAAATTGATAAAATTTATTATGTTTTCTTTCAAAACCTGTATTCTTGTATATAAAACATGTTGAAAATCAAGGATTGTCCTTACCTTGCTGTAAAGTGACATTTTTCATAACCTGTCATTTTCATTTTGCCTATCGGCCGTGGCTTAGTGGTATCATGTGCGCTTCCTAATTCTACTCTAATTTACCGTTAACAGGATCGAGTCCGTCTGTCGACCATCAGGTATATGAGTGAGTCACACGAAGTGGCTCCGGCAATCGCAGGGGTGGTTTTTACAAGATTTCCTCCCAGATTTCCATCGTAATTAGGCAAGGACCAGTGTGAAGTGGACAATATGTCGTCATATAAATGAAATACCCTTGATTACGACATTAAACCCCAACCAAACAAACAAACCGCCATTAAAATTTATCTTTCCAATGCATTTTTTGTCGGATTTTCCCCAGTGTTTAATTACCATGGATGGTATCATAGATTATATACGTTTTAAGGTATTCCCAAATGGGTTTTAAATTAGATTTAAAATGACTGAATTACATAGATAATACAATTAACTATCTGAGAGAAAAGATGCGTATTTTTCCGATACTTTATAGTATTGGTTTTATTCACTTGCAAACTTGCGAGTTCTCATACTGTAAGAGAAGTCGCATGTTTTCTCAGTTTTCTCAGCTAGATGAATGTCATGGTGGCGAATTATTTGGACTGGGTCTCGCGTGAAGATAAAAAATGCAAATGATCAATTACTTTCTAAAAAAAGAACAAAGAAGTATCGATACCTACTATAATAGCAGCATTTTGCAAAAACTTTAAATTACACAGTTATGTTTACTCAAATTCTGTATCTCTTAAAAAACCCGTGAGGCTATATCATATGGGCCTACAGAACTCTACGTCTACGCTACGTACAAACAAAATCGATATAATGAAGAAATGCAATTATAGCCTTTTGTATGCAATTTAACGTGTATAAAAGAAAAAAATAGGGAGAGGGAAAAAAAACCCAAACAAATATGCTAAAGAAAGAAGCAGGATAATATTCTAATAATAAACAAAAACAGTTATGGATAGGGCCTTAAAATATATTAGGTTATTCTATATTTTAAGTATAGGCCTATAATGCGAATAATTCGATTAAAAAAAAATGCATTTCCAGTTAGCCTGAAGCAAAGTTATACAGAATGTAGCTTTATGTTTTTAAAAAAATATTTTTATATAAATACAAAAACTGTGAAAAGCATTTTGTCCAATTCGCAATTAAATGCAAAGAGGAATGAATTAGACAAACTCTTTGCTTTTCAGTTTAAAACCAATTCAATTTGTCGCTTTTGTTTGCCTTGTTGAAATTAGACAAAAATATTGATAGGTATGAAAATAAAACTCTCTGATCAAGGGACAAAATAGAAAGAACACACACCAAAAAAATGATTGATGTGATCAAATTTCCTCACGACTTCTCTAATTTGTAGCTCACGAATTAGTTACAACGGCCATGCCACGACACGAAACAACTTTTATCTTATGGTTGTTTGCTGGCTGCTGATGCCTAACTGAAGGACTATTCACCCATATGACTGTATACTAGTATCTGGTCAGTGGACGAACGAAACAGCCCTATAGACTTATGCCGATATCAATATCGGCCTATACAAGACCATGACAAGACCGCAGAGGTCGACTAGACTGGTGCAATAAAACAAGTCAGTTTGGTTTGTTACTTTTTTATTGGGGTTAAATGTCGTACTTAAGGTTATTTCACTCACACGTCATGGTGGCGTGCTGGACAATGGGTGAAGGAAACCACCCTCGACAGTACTGGCAATAATCAAAGACAATCACAGGACGTAATAACAGCTAGGGAGCTCCCTCACAACCGTCCGCCAAGTCGATTTGGACGAAGTGAAATACACGATTAGCACTATATATGATCAATCAGCTAAACCGGTATAGCGATTCTCGCTAAGTACTGTGGTATCATCACTGCGCTCGGCAATGTACGAATATGCATCAAAATCGAACATATTGTTCGCCGGAAGCCTATATTTACCAGCGTATGCACATCATTGCACACACTTAAATAAACCTGGCTCGAGCTGAACATCAATAATTATTGTCGAGAGCTTACTAAGCAGGATGTTCTATTCTTAAACACGCAGTATTTATATCATATTACTTAGAGAGCCATTAATGGAGACAGACACCAACGGCTAACCAATTGGAAGTCCTCGAACTTACTGCACACGTTACATCAATCGTATTCTCGCGAGAGTTTCTTTAGTGGACGAGACTAAGTCAATGTCTCGACGTAGGAAGTAGAATCGATTATATTTTATAATGACGTTACATTGGACGTTAAGCGATCGTATCCGTTGACATGCATTTGTTTTTAGATCAAAGGATAATGTTAGTCCGCGTGGTGTAGATAATTCAGAGTTTCCATCTCTTTTGGTTTTAGAATATAATGTTATCTTAAACCAAAATTGCGTATTATGTAGTCATATAAAATATAGGGTAAGCCACGTCCGTACGTACTGGCATATGGCGGGAAATAGGCTTCCGACCTGGGATTACAATATACATGTATATACTTTGAATAAATGAAGAGAGAAAACATTGCTTGCCTCCACCGGGGTTCGAACCCGGGGCCTTCGGGTTACAGGCCCAACTATCTACCGACTGAGCTACAGAGTGTATATATGTATATTGTAATCCCCGTTCCAAAGAACAAAATGCACCATTTTGGTGCCCATTTATACTCTATCACGGCCGAGTATACCGTTAACAGTTCAATATTAACGTTGGTGAAGTTACTATCATTGATGTTGTGTTTTTCCATTAAAAGAGGGGAAATTAAAACTAAGGGGATAAAAAATTAAAAAAAAAATTAAAAAAACACACCCTGATGTAATTAATATCACACTTGGAATAGTTTCAAAAGGTCAAAACAATTTGCAAATCTCCCCCCAAAACTTCATGCAGTAAGGTTAAATACATCGGCAACTGATGACCTCCATGTTTTGAGTGTGTGTGATTCTAATGAGACTTAATTATCTCCCTTGAAACTGTTGACCATGACTAAAAGTATATCAAGCAGAAGTATGAAACCAGCCATTGCCGAGTCATCAACGGCATTGTGGCCAGACCAGAACTGAGTGTTGAAAAAGCGACCCTAAAGAAATAGAGAAACCTCGAAGGAAATGAATTGGATGTTGAATCATGGGTAAATCATGCTTAAGCTATTTCTACCGCTTTTCAAAGGTTATATTTTACCCATAAAGCGTCAGTGGATTCTGACATTCAAACTGCGCGAAACGAACGAAATATAACCCAGTTCTTGCGCAATGAGTCATGTGGCACTATGAAAGTCCACTGAAAGTCACAACGCCGTTGAGACTGGGTAATGGCTGGTTCCATACTTCTGCTTGATAGACTTCTGCCATGACACAATGCTCTCCATATTAACTCCGGTTTAAATTAATCAGCTTTGAATATTTTTTACGACATGCTCCCCCAAGAGAAGAGAATAATAATACATTTGAAAGAAAGAACTTGCCTTTCTTGACAGATTTCTGGCATTTCTAGCTTTACCCTTAGTGTGTTACCTAATGACTATGGTAGGCACGGCAGAGGTATATAGTATTGGTCGAATTTGTCAGCGACCATCAATCTGATGAAACAAGTATTCATACTGTGTTTTCTCCTATCAGTCTACATTCCAATTGAATAAATAGCGGGCATCCATATGTTTGACTAACAAAGTTTAACATAAGAAATACGAGCGAGATTTTGTTTCCCCCTCCTTTAGTACTAACATCGTTGCCATAGTAATTAGATGCGGTGACCACGGAATTATGTCCCCTTGTGTATTGAGAGTCAAAACGAATGGCATTTAGGGAGTTTAAGTATTGAGTTACTTTGTTGACTTAATGTTGTGAGCTTTGGGAAATGTGTCACGCTCCTATTCCAGGAGTAGTGGATGTCCGCTACCTAGACTCCAGCTGACTATAACCTTCGATTTTATAGAAGGCCGGGTGGCTGAATGGCAGTTACTGGTGGCGATTCGTTGCCTAACTATAAAGGTCGTGCGTTCGATTCCTGAAGGGGTTTCAATCTGCAAAATTTTCTGAATTAGAATCTGTATTAACTAAGAAACTGTTATTTAAAATAACGAAAATACTGTTAGCGTTCTAATAACTACAACGTTACAGCCAGTGAACGATTACATGCTACATAAGGCGTATATATTAGGAGGATCTCACACTGAAGACTCGTGTCACGGTTCAGGTGTGACCTAAATGAGTGTTAACAGCCCCACCATACCGTATACATTCTAGATCATTCTATCAATTGGCTTGTTTAGCGTTTTACCTAAAGGTATTTCCCTTATTTGGCGAGTAGCCACTTTCTGGGTAGAGAGAAAGGAAATTCGCTCGGACACCGGGGATTGTGCCTCCCACAGTCTCCGGTGTCACTGGTGAACTGTATACGCTGTTGAACAACTGTGTCGATTGGTTGGTGGGTTGATGGGTTGGAAAACAGGTTGATTGATTTGTTGATTGCTTGATTGATAGCTTGCTTGATTTGTTGATTGATTGATTGATTGAATGAGCGATCGATCGAAATTTTATGCATTTTTAACAGATGTACCAGTCTGATGGATGGAGTAGTGATTCCAATATCGTATACCACTGAAATGGTCTCGACAAAATAGGTTGGTTAGGTCAGGAAGAGACCCGCCACACAATAAACTTCATCAATGCTAATGTTTACAGATTAAATGAAGTAGCATCATCTATTCAATCCGAATGCAAATTAATGCCAAAGCTATTGTCTATAAACAAAACTTGTAAGTTGAATCAAAGTCATACCATGCGCTCTGTCGAATCAAAGCCATACCATGCGCTCTGTCGAATCAAAGCCATACCATGCGCTCTGTCGAATAAAAGCCAGTCCATGCGCTCTGTCGAATCAAAGCCATACCATGGGCTCTGTCGAAATTAAAGCCATACCATGCGCTCTGTCAAATCAAAGTCATATACCATGCGCTCTGTCGAATCAAAGCGGCATACCATGCGCTCTGTCGAATCAAAGCCATACCATGCGCTCTGTCGAATCAAAGCCATACCATGCGCTCTGACGAATAAAAGCCATACCATGCGCTCTGTCGAATCAAAGCCATATAGCATGCGCTCTGTCATATCAAAGCTAATATAATATCAGGGCCCGGGACCGTGGTTCTGTGGTTAGCGTGTTGGGATATTGATCGTCCATCGATGTATATGACTCACAGAATCGAATCCCTGAAGTAGCAGCGATTCAGTCTGAAGATTAATAAATGGAACGGCTTTTATCCTATATAATGCATTCTGTCGAATCAAAGCTTTCTTATTCTGACAGTAATAAAAAAGCCGCGGGGTCTGTGACGTAGTTCAGTGTGGTTAGCGAGTGCGCTTACTAATCCAACTTCGATCATCTACCGTTCATGGGATCAAGTCTGTCTATCGACCATCAGGTATATGAGTCACACGATGTCGCTCCGTCAATCGCGGGGGTGGTTTTTACGAGGTTTCCTCCTTGTTTTTATGCAAGGGACAGTGTATGTGGACAATCCGCCTCGTCGTATAAGAGATAAAGGTCCTGCCCTTGAATGCGACGTTAAAACCCCAATCACTCACAAACCATATATAAAGGCAATCTCTCGTGAACAACGTCAGCTGTATAAATAGTCTCAACTTGAATAACCCGTCAATCCCGTACAACCAAAATCTCGATGAATGAGAGAATGTTTAATCACTCTATCTCTATTTTAGGACCGTCAATCATATTACTAGACGGGCGCTCGTAATTCCACATGGCGATGCTGCATGGTGGTCTACATACTGGTCACATCATATCCCAATAATCAAATTGTATGCTATATGCATCATAGCTATAATTAGGATCTCTAACCTCCGATGTTAATAAAATCGTTACCATAGCAATTAGACTCTGTATAACATTATATTAAGGCTCTATCGCGCCTCGGGGTATGACCGTTTCGGTTTGTATATGGTTGTTATAACGTATGTAATTTTCGCATAAAACACATATGTGCTTGCAGTCGAATCAATGTTGACATAAACGACAGTCATACGTGTGGTACCCGCGTCAAATGAGACGCGTTTTATACATCTTCTGCAAATGTATATCGTTTGACGATACGCGGATCGAGTATGGGGTAAGTTTGTTTGATTGAGGTTTCACGTGGTACTCTAGGGTATTTCATTTTTCCGACTTTTGTTGTTTTTTTTTACGATTAATAACGGTGGAAAAAAACAGGAGGGAAATTCGTCAACAAAATTCCTCCACGATTGCCAGAGCCACATCATGTGAATCACCGCGGCATATACCTGAGGGCGATAGACGGACTCGAACCCGTGAGCGGTACATCGGAGTACCGGTATAGGATCAGAAGCTCCGCGACTCGCCAATGCACTAAACCACTGCCGCGGAGTAATTTATTAACCTGCTTCGTTACCTTAAATGTACCATACTGACAGCGCTTCGTCGGTGAGTAGAACGTTAAACAAAGAAATTGAAATCGATTGATTGATTGATTGATTGATTGATTGATTGATTGATTGATTGATTGATTGTGTTGGAAAATTAAGTTTCTTATGGTGTAAGAAGAGACAGTATGACTTTTAATTGAAAACACAACCCTTAGTTAGACAGCCTCGGCAAATATAGAATAAACAAAACCAAAACGTAGCCTACCGCCTTTTATTGATTTCATTTATTATTCTTATCTAGTCTGATGGAAAGAGCAATTGTTATGAAAAGTGCTAAACAAAGAAATACAAAGGGTTATTTAGCATGGTCCAATATTGAACTTATCGATTCGCTGTCATTTCTAATATAGCTGAGATATTACACTTTGAATCGAATCGGAGATACAACAGTACAGCGGACTTTACATTTTTTTGTACCAGTGGCTAAGATATGTTTTTGCAGTAAACAGTGTTCATTTCCACATTATAAGATGGAAATAACATATATACCCAGCTATACTGCCTACTCGCATACCGCTATCGGTAAGACGTCACGTGACGTTCTGACAGGCTACTAGCTGCTGCTGTACGTGTTAAGGGTTCATCTTGCACTGCCAGCATCCGATGCACTCTTTCTGACACTGTTTTTACCAGCGAGGTATTGGTTGTGCTTCTATATGGAGTTTCCCGTGTAGATAGACTTGAGAGAAGAGTGGTATTCAGCGGACAATCGGGGCTTCCTATTGCGGATCGCCGAGGCAAGTACAATCCTTTCTATTGATATTCTATACGCGTGTTATCTCTGAAACTCGCATTGCAGTCGACACAGAACTAAAAACATTATTAGAATGTTCCGTCTAAAATTCTATTTAGCCTCTCGCTACGTTGAGTATAGTCTACAGTCATGTTACTCCCAAGACCCATTTGAAAGTATATGGCTGTATATTGGTAGGCGTCGATGCTACACTGGCTGTTAGTACTGCATTTTTAGGGACCCTGTCTGACTGTAGTACGCAGTCTGTAATGTCAGGAATTTTAACATACCCTTTAGACCTGAAACGCACATAGTCAGAGCCTCGAAAGCTGTTGTTGATATTTGGTGTAGAAAAAAAAACACAACAACCCCATAACGTGAATACCAACCCAAGTTTTGTAGATTTTTCAAATGTTCCGATCGAACGCATCCGGGCGTTCATGCATATGACGGAGCCCACTTAAAGTCTGCTAATTTTTCTTTCACATTGACGAAGTATACTTCACACTATAACGCTGCAAGCCGCCGCCAGCTATTTTCTTGCACACGGTAATAGTTCACATAAAAAAGTATACGCCTATGTGTATAGTGTGTATTTATCAAATTCTATAACGCAGCTTGAGCTTAAGATCTATTGAGAAACGTGTCTCTGGGAGTTTTATCTAAAACATAAGATGATTAATCGATTTTAATTAATCTACATCCCTGCGCCAGAGTTATTGCTGTTTAGAAAGATAAAATTATTCTACGAGAGGCCAGTAAAGTGTATTTATTTAGCAAAAACACCAGCCCGAATGGAGATATATTCTATATTAGGAGACGAGAGTGATCTTTGAATAGTGGCTCGCGCCGGAGAATCTTTTTCAAAATCACACTGCACGAGATATCATCGCGGGTGAGACTCTACTACAGTCCAAAACCATGAGCGCCATTTATGTTATTGGCCTATTCTATATCCGCAATTCCTATATTTAGTATAAATTCTTTGTTTTCAAATGCTGTATGGTTTAATCAAATATTTCCTGTGCAATGTGTTGGAACATGAAACGAAGTAAATCGTCACAGCATTTCATTTATATACATACCGTATGACCAATTTATAGCACCCGATTTGATTGTCTCCTTTTGCAGGAATATTACGTTATACCAAACATTCCTAAACCTTCGTGACAAGGACCAACATGTGTGATTGCCTACACTCTCAAATAAAATATGGCTCCTATGGCACCCTTTGAACTTCTTCAGCCATGGTTCTGGTGGAACCCTTTATGGTTCTGTATGGAACCCTCACAGCGACTGTTCCACGTATTTCTCCCTTTATTCTTATATCAAAGAACCATTTTTGTCGAAATTGTTCCATATAGAACTATCCTCTTTTCTAAAGAATCCTACAAAAAAACCATTATTTCTCCGCGCAGTTGAAAAACAAAATGCCAACTGAATGTTAGAAGCCATTAACACGAGTACATTTTACAAAAAAAAAAAAAGTTTTGTTTTACCAAACTTGAATAAAATTATGATTTGACATAATCATATCCCTGTTTCATTGTGATTTCTTTCAGTAGCATCATATAAAGTCCGCGAGTTATGGTAATAACAAATAATAGTCCTTTTTGGGCTGCCGAATATACGCTCCATGATCAGCGGCTATTTATGTATACAAATCCTTTTGTTTTAATCCGCTGTCAAAAGGCGATGGTTGTGCGGAGGATGGTCAGAACATGCATGGTTAGCACAAAGGAAATCAATTCAGTTATGTCGTTAGAGCCGCTTAACTCCTGCGATCAGGGGCCAGTTGATCGAAAGACGATTAGCCGCTAACACCAGTTTAAATCGCTAATATCGGGTAAGAGATAGACCTTCAACATGAAGTGACGTCATCTAATAGAGGATTAAATTTAATAGAGCTTCGAGCAACAGGCCCCTGCAAGCCTTTACTTATTAAAGTCTCCGGTGATAGACGTAATTTGTGACCCGTCGACATTTTGATTAGATAACGGCATAAAACAAGCTGAAAGTGCCCCCATACAAAGCTTAAAAAGCCAAAGAACACATGGACTGCAGCCAGTTAATTGTTCAAGTTCATGAATTAAGTATTTCAACTCGGCTAACCTATCATTTTTGCAGTAAGGGGATATAACTCTGATATAATTGTCAATATACTGCAGAAATCTAGCCTTATTGCCGGTAGACTATACTTAAGTTATGCGGTTGTTACATGATGATAACAATATACTAGTTAACATATAAACATTTGTGACAGGCGGGTTAATGACACCTCGTCTTGTATCTGCTCTTCACTTTTAGTGGCGTTCGTCGACTATACGCGCGCAAAGTTCAAGTCCATGGCGACATAGCCTTAAGAGTCACCAGGCCAATGCAATCTTATTAAAATCAGATATCAAAAACGCTCCCCGTGGTTTGTTTTCGCTATATATTGAGATTTAACGCAATCACTTATACCTTGGGGTTTAACCCCTCGATAGCGGTCATAGTTAGGTTTTTTAAGACCTCTGTCGCCATTTTGATACCGAGTCAAAACCCGAGCCGCCGCAGGCGTCGAGGGTTTTGACAAGGTGTCAAAATGACGACAGAGGTCTTAAAAAAACCTAACTATGACTGCTATCGAGGGG